>CAUYSK010100003.1:0-21123 GCA_963575035.1 Avahi laniger
TAGTCCCAGCTACTTGGGAGGCTGAGACAGTAGGATTGCTTGAGCCCAGGAGTTTGAGGTTGCTGTGAGCTAGGCTGATGCCACGGCACTCGCCCCAGGCAAGAGAGTGAGACTCTGTCTCAAAAAAAAAAAAAAAAAAGATTTTATCTAGGAAAAAAATACACTTAGAATTTAAACATATGTTTATCTTTTTCATGGTATTTCCAAAATAAGGATACCACACAGTGAAAAATATTTGCTGGCATAGTGAGTCAAATACACTTCAGAGCAGCAAAACAGCTCTATGAAGTACAATAGTTAAAGCTGTTCAGGAAAATGTGACAATAATAATAAAAGCCCATAAATAATGCTGCACAATCAATTCGATTCCAGTGACTTTGCTAAACTGTGGTCTACTCTTATCAGTGTTGCATATAATCTCTCTACCTACTAGCATTTCTTACATGATGATTACCTTGATATAAATTATTGCATTGCTTATTTTAGCCCTTTCTCCTTAACCAAGATAGGCATTCAATAAATTCTTGTAGGCTAATTCCTTTTTATTCGTCTAACGTCTATTTGACATCTAATAATAACAGTATAAGGAATAATTAATAATTTTTGAGTATTTACTATGACCCTGTACAGAGTACCTTAGATGTATGGTTTCACTGGATTCCCACATCAGCCCTATTAGGTAAATATTCTCATCTGTAAAAGTATACATTTACAAATGCCTACCAAATCAGTAGGTTAAAGCACTCACCTGAGGTCACAGCCAGTAAGAGGTGAACCATGATGTGAACCAAATCCACACCCTTGACCACTATTCTAGACTGCCAATTCCTCCTTCAAAACATGATTAACTTTTTTTTTTTTTTTTGATACAGGGTCTCTCTATGTTGCCCAGGCTGGTCTTGAACTCCTGGGCTCAAGTGATCCTCCCACCTCAGCTCCCTGAGTAGCTGTGACTAGTGTCACCATGGATCAAAACTTGATTAACTTTTGATTATTTCAACAATGAAGGTAGTATGCTGTTCCTAGTAACAATTTCCCTTCCAGTTTCATACAGGCCAGAGACAATGCAACAGAAATAAGATCTCAACTCTCAAGGCAGAAATGGACTTTGTCACTGGAAGTGCAGTTGGACTGGGCCCTGATTCCATCCCCAAGCAAGTTATCTCAGCCTCAGACTGCCAGGCAGTGGTTCTACGGTTGCTAAGTAGTTAATTTATAGAGTTGGATTATCCATGTTAATGAAATGCCTTGTGGGTATGGATAATCAAGAACAGACTGTATCTTGTAAGGTTTTGACTTAACAGAATTTTTGATAGTTCCAATATTCAAAAATATATAAAACGATGTGTTAAAAAAGTCCTATTTTCCCAGACAATGGCTTCAATATTCCTGGTTACCCTACAATAATCAAGAATGCTTTCAAAGCTGTGTGTATAACATTGAATTCTTTAGAGTACTGCTGTTTCCAAAGGGAAACTTTCAAGTATTGGAATCGTCAGAATTCAATCAGAAACTGAAGTGGTGTCTTCTTCCAGAACATCCCCAGACGTAGTTTTTTTTTTTTTTTACAATTATGATTTTTAATTGACGTATAAGATAGTCCATTTAAATATATGAATTTTTAACAGCCTTCCACAGGCCATTTCCAAAATCCTATTGCAATCTTTCGCAATTTTTCCTGAATTGTTAGTGTCTGGTGAGTGGAAAGAAATGTGTGAGGGTAAAATGGGCTTGGTGAAGTAATAGGATGGGGCAAAAAGTAATGAGAGACAGAAACGAGTCTCCTTCCCCTGCAATGGATCTGTAGTCTCAAAGTAAAACCAGTGCTGAAGATAATGGCAATTATACTCTTTCCATCTTAGCTACTTAAAAGTAGTACAATCAAGAAAAATAAGATGTTGCAATACAATAAATATCTCCCTGTCTTTTTCTACTGCATCCACATAGACTTGCATAAATTCAGATTTACTTAGCAAGGAAAAAAAAAGCTCCATGTGAGCACAGAACACCACTAATTTTGTACCAAAAACAAAATCAAAAAGAGTGGACATCAGGATCCTTGCTGGATCAGTCAAGAGGCAAAATGGAAGAAATAATGAGGCCGCCTAACACAGAAGAAGGGTCCTATCCAACAAGAAAAGAAAAGAAAAGAAAAAGAAAGGTTTAGAAACTTTCAAGCACTTGTGCTAAAGTCTCAATGAAACTTTTGCCCATATACCAGTTCCTCTAAAGAGTTATGCTCCACCAGTCACTACAGATGGCTTTGAGTCCCCAAGGCCTGAAAGCATTGTTGTAAGGGAACTCCACAAAGCTCCTCGGCGGAGCACCCCGTGGGCAACTGATACCCGGGACCCCGCACTTCACGTCCAGGGCTTTTCTGGTTGGCGTCTCCCAGAACTGGGTTTCACATCGCAGTGCACGCCCAGAGGAAAGAAAATACTTCCAACTGTTGCATTGCAGGAGACCAAAACAGAAAGTCAAACGACCACCAGCGTACTCCAGATCTCACCCGGTCAAAAACTCTCCGACACCAGTCATTTTTGTATTTTTAGTTTTATTTTTTGCGTTTGACGGAGGCTCCCAATTACCCGCCGCCTCCAAGCCTCGGTCTGGAAAGAGGAAAGACTGCACCTGTCACTTCGCTCAGGGATCTGCGACCCACCCGCCCGACACCTGTCAAGCTGGAGCCGAGACCCCCTCCCAGTTTCTCTTTCCTCACTCGCGAACTCAGAACCCTGTCACCGTCCTGCAGACGCTCCGCAGTGGGGGCTGGGGGGAAGGCAGGGACCCTCCCGCCGCCGGGACCGGCTCCCGGCGAGGATGCGCCCCCGCCCAGAAGCCGCGGCGTCTGCCCGCCGCACCCTCAGGGCACCCTTTCCGCGTGCGGGCCGCGGCGGCGGCGGCTTTGCGCGCTCACCTGGCCAGAGGCAGGTCCTCGGGGCCACTGTCCTGCTCCGGGTCCTCCTCAGGAGGGGGCGGCGGCGGCGCCGGGGGTTCGGCGGCGGCTGCGGCAGTGGCCGCTCTTCGGGGGGTTTTGGGCGGCATGACGCCTTTCCAGGGCAGGAGCCAGAGAGCGATGGTGCAGCGCCGGGGAGAGCGACGCGCGCGCACGTCGGGGCACGCCCCGTCCTCTCCCGACTCCCGTTACAAAAATAATTTGAACGTCCCCTGAGAAAAACCGGACGCGCCCTCCCCCGCCCGGCAACCGAGCGCCGCGTCCAACCGCGGGAAAACGTCACTTCCGCCCGCGGCGTCACGTCCGCGATGCTCCCGGGCCCGCTGGCGTCTGGTGGGAACCGGGGCTCCGGGCGGCGCGCGGGACGGAGCGCCAGGGCGCGGGGTTGGGACGGGCAGGCCGGGCATGGATCCAGGTTCCTCCCCGCAGGCATCCGCCGCTGCCCGGACATGTTTCTACCGGAAACTCGCCGCCTCCAGGCCGGGGTGCCCGTAACGGGCCATACAAAGAGCCTGCTGGGTGACAGTGGGCCCACGCCTGTATCTGGGGGGTGATGCGGCCTGCCCTTCGGGCCCCGCAGGGAATATCGGGCGAGTGCACCCTGGCGGGCACGCCCCTCTCCCTCCGCGGGCGGCGCCCGCCGTCTGCACCAGACTCCTCCTCCCCAATCCGTTAAGCAAACGGCCAAAACAAAAACAAACATGAAAAGCTAGTAGGTGCCGAACTTTGCCAGTCACTAGAAGATACAAAACTTAGGGCAATTACTGGTCTTTTGAGGATGACTGGTTAGGGAAGGGGGACTGTGGGTGATGAACAGATTATAATATAATGGAACGTATCAGTAGTGGTGTATAAACAGGAGACACCATCGAAAAGTCTAAGAGATTTTCCAAGGAGCAGTAGCAGTTGAATAGAAATTTGCCAGGCCGACCTAACATTTAAGGAGGGCTTACTATGTACCAGGAAATGTGCAGTCCACTTTGCATAATTGTCTTATTTAATCCTCAGAAACAACCTTTTAAAATGGATATTAATAGTATTAGCATTCCGTGTTGTAGATGGGGAAACAGGCTCAGAAGAGTTAATTAATTTGCCCAATATCACGGAGCCGATGGGGTAGCAGAGGATTTGAACCGAAGAATATTTGACTCCACCTCTCCATTACATTATGTTGGTGAAGAGAATGGCAAGAGAGAGGCGGCATGTACAAAGGCACAGAGACATTAGAAAAGAGCTTGCTGGGACTACCACCATCAAACGTTGTGTAGAAGCTGTGTATCCTTCTATCTTTTGGTATTTATATTAATGCATTGTCTAGTTGGAGTACATGTTTTTCTCTCCTTGCAGACACTGTTGATTGCCCCACTCAGCATTCCCCAGCCGAGGTGCTGTGAGTTAAATACAATTGTGTTCTGGTGTAGATCCCTTTATCCTGGAACAGCTGAGCGGGCTCTGAGGCAGCAGGAACCTTCAAGCAAATCATGCCTGCAAGCCTTCTGGGTTGCAAGTTGTACAATGGCTTAGCATTTTCTCTCTATACGATGACATATGCCAGGATGTGTAAAAACTTGACAAGTGCTGGCCTGCTCAACAGCCAGTCCCTCCTAACTTCAAAAACACCCTCTTGGGAGCCAAATACTTGTCAGGCGGTAGGGCCCAGGCTCAGGGCCAGCTACAGAGAATGAATATAATTAACATGGTAGTCCCATTCACCTTGTCCAGGATTCGTTTAGGGAAGAGCTCAGGATGCAGTTTTGACCTTCAGAAGATAAAAAAATAGTCTGCTGGGAGCCTGATAAAATGAGATACAGGAATGACACAGTTCTACCCCTGAACTGTTGTTGTGAGCCTGTGACACTTGCAGTTGCTGCAGCTGTTGTAACCTGAGACAAGCTGACCTACAGAGAGGAAAGAAATGCTGAGGTTGGTGCTGTAGGAATATCGAAAGAATCTGGATCCTCAGAGACATAGCTGAGAATCTGATTTGACAAACCCTGGAGCTGACTTCAGCTGAGGTGATGTTTTCAAGTTGCCTGCACCAGAAAGCATCATGACAGTTACTATTTCTCCTGTGAACCCCTTCAGGATAGAGCCCAAATCTTAGGCATCATTGTCGCCTTAGTACCTGGCACAGTGTTGGGCACACAGTAAATGCTTGGTTGCTAAAAGTCGGGATGGCAGGAGAGCAAAGTTCTGGGAACTGAAGTAAAAACTCTTCATATGTAGATATGACTTGCTTTATTTAAATCCAGTTCATCAGCATCCGGATTTACCATTTTACAATTATGATAAGTCAAAGATTTCTCAATTTACAAAAAAACGTATCTTTACTATGTTCCCTAACATTTAAAATATATTTTCTTTTTTTTTTTTTTTTTTGAGACAGATTCTCCCTCTGTTGCCAGGGCTAGAGTTCAGTGGCGTCATCATAGCTCACAGCAACCTCTAACTCCTGGGCTCAGGTGATCCTCCTGCCTCAGCCTCCCAAGTAGGTGGGACTACAGGTGCTCACCACCACACCCAGCTAATTTTTGGTTTCTATTTTTAGTTGCCTGGCTAATTTTTTCTATTTTTAGTAGAGATGGGGTCTCACTCTTCTTGCTCAGGCTGTTCTCAAACTCCTGACCTCAAGCAATCCTCCCACTTTGGCCTCCCAGAATGCTAGAATTACAGGTGTGAGCCACTGCACCTGGCCTTAAAATATATTTTCCTTCCACACAACTCAGGAGCAATCGAGTCAATCAAAATCCTTACATCCCCCCATCATTTTCTGTTGCACTATCAAAAAAGTATCAGAAATTCTGCAGGTTCTTAAAAGAAGCTCCCCGGATCTCCTCCAACCTGCATAGTAATTTTCAGAAGATTGTTGTAAGACCAAAAAAATCTTCCTTAGCTTTTTTGTCTAGAGAGGGAACTCTCCAGCTTTCAGACCCTTTCAGTGATATTTGGGAGGGGTTCTCCATTGATTTAAAAAGTCTTCCTTCGATGTTTTTGCATCCCCAAGCTACCACACTATTTCCATTTCTTAACTATTAATATCTATAACAGCTTCTCTGAATATCTGTAATAGCTTCTTGGAAGAGTCGTGCTCATTGGTTGTCTCTGCTTCCTCAATTCCTCAGCCTGCTAGCTTGGCTTCCTTCCTCTACCACTACCAGCACTCTACTGAAATCGCTCTTTCAGATGTCACTGATATCCTTTTTTTTTTTTTTCCTGAGGCAAAGTCTCACTCACTCTTGCCCTGGCTAGAGTGCCATGGCATCAGCCTAGCTCACAGCAACCTCGAACTCCTGGGCTCAAGTGATCCTCCTGCCTCAGCCTCCCAGGTAGCTGGGACTACAGGCATGCCCCACCGTGCCTGGCTAATTTTTTCTATTTTTAGTTGTTTGGCTAATTTCTTTCTATTTATAGTAGAGACGGGGTCTCGCTCTTGCTCAGGCTGGTCTCGAACTAACTCCTGAGCTCAAGCAATCCTCCCGCCTCGGCCTTCCAGAGTTCTAGGATTACAGGCGTGAACCACCGCGCCCAGCCACTGATACCCTAATTGTCAATTCAATGGCTTCTTTTTTGGTCGTCAACGTACTTGACCTTTGTTGCAATCAGTATAGTTAACCACTTCCTCTTTCTTAAAAATTCCCTGTTTTCCCACAAATCCATGGTCTCCTTGTTCTAGTTCCTTCTGTTACTGCATAAACACTTTCACTAGTTCTTTTTCTACTAGTCCCTTCAACGCAAATGTTCGATAGAGTGATGCTACTCAAAGTGTGGTTCTTTGACCAGTGCCACTCTTCCATTTCCAAGTGCCCAGGTTTCTCCCCATCAGGAAAAACAGCTAAGGCAGTTCACTGACATTTTCTATAGCCAAGTCATCAGTAGTTATACAGATGTGCAGTTTGTAAGAAGCTGCTGTGACTGAAGGCACATCTCCTTATGTACAGCCCTTATAATCCTAACCTTTGTCTAAAGTACAAATCCTTCCCTAATTCTCTCCACTATCCCCATCTGCAAGGTGAAGAAGAGATAACTAATTATTTGCATGTGGGTTTCTCTCATTAAGACTATTATTAACATGAGGTGTGGCCCCTAAACAAGGAAACTAGAAGTAGGGTTTGCAGCTTGGTCTTACTGAGAGCTTTTCGTACTTGAGCAGACACCACCCTTGTTCTAGATTTGTCTCTGTAGGTTACAGCAATACAGACATTTTACAGTTCTCTCTTTGTATCTTGTTTTCTTAATGGCTGTTGACCTACACACGTTTCTCTGAATGCACTGATTTAAATCCACAAAATTTCTCCAAGTAAACCTGATACATTTCCCTCCTCTTTTAATCAATGAGCCTTCAGAATGAACAAAATCCAAAATACCAGCAGATTAAACAAAATAAAAGGTCATTTTTATTTCAGGTAAAAGTCTAGAGGTGGAATTCTAGGATTGAGTGAACCTCTGCACAACCAAGTCCTCAAAGACACAGGCACCTTCATCTCACAACTCTATCATCCCTGGACAGTGCTCAAGGTCCAAGGTAGCAGACAAAAGTCATGTGACTTTTTAGACATTTTAGACAGCAGTGGGGGGAAGGGATGAAGAAAAAACCAGGAGCACATGGCATTCTCACTTAAGAGGAGTTCCTGGAAATGGCTGCATTACATTTGTGCTTACATCCCCTTGATCAAAACTTGGATGCAAAGTCACACATTACTGAAGGGATAACAGGCCACGATTCCAGCTAAAATTCAGGGAGTCTATTAATATGGAAGCAAGGAAGAATGGCTGTTGGGGGACAACCATTGCCATAAGTAGCAATGTAAATACCCATCAATTGGACACTTTGACATAGATGTTCCCTGTGGTAGACTATTACACTGATGGCCTCCAGTGACTCACACCTGATATTCATGCCCTCGAGCAGTCCCCTCCCGCATTGACGCTAGGCTTGACCTTCTGGCTTGTTTGGCCAATGGGATCTCAGCAAGCATGAAGCAAATAATACCTTGATAAGTGCTTGTGCATTAGGGCTTGCTCTCCTGGGACTCAGGTACATGTAACAAGCATGAGTTAGTCTATGAGGATGAGAGACCGTGTGGAGAAAGAGGCCTAGCACCCAGCTGAGCCCAAACCCATCCATCTATCAGGGGAGATCAGCAGATGAACCATTTAATCAACCTACTGATCATTATTGCTTTTAGTTATTAATCTTTCACAGTGATAGATAAGTGATACAATCCCTAGACAGCTTTCTGCAATTCATCAAGCATTTACTGAGCACCAAACCTGTACACAGAAGTGTTTGGAACATTGAGGAGGGTATAGCATATGGATTAAAATTGTTTCATTGGCCTCATGA
Organism: Avahi laniger; assembly: GCA_963575035.1. Lineage (NCBI taxonomy): Eukaryota > Metazoa > Chordata > Mammalia > Primates > Indriidae > Avahi > Avahi laniger. The sequence continues at coordinate 8,301 of CAUYSK010100003.1, forward strand.
AACAGAAATAAGCTCTGGCTAACAAGCAGAAAAATGAGAATTTGTTGGAAGAACACTAAATGGAATTAAAAGAAATGCTGAAAAGCAAGACTCAGGAAGGGCAGCGTATCAATCAGATGCATCAAGAAGTGTATATGTCACCTGTGAGCCTAATAGCCTGGTCTGACTCCAGGGTCATCGACCGCTTGTTTTTCCCAGCTGCCACCCCAGTAACCAACTCTGTGTGGGCTCTGCCAGGTGACCACTTCAGCAAGACTTCACATGGGTACATCCCAGTAGTTCCCCACCCTCATCCCTAAGGCATGTGCATCTCTAGAGGGGATAAGATAGTGCCTAACTGTTGTGCCTCTAGTGTATGTGCAGCCTGGAAATACAGGGGATTTAATGCCCGTCGAGTAAACTTTTTAATCAATAGACGGGTCCAGCAAATAAACTCCTCTCCTTCCTCCACTCAGACAAACTGTCCTGAAACACAGTGGTTCATATGACCTCTCAGAATATGGCTCCCATAACACTGAGCAATCACTGGGCTTGACAACAAGGGGTTATCAAGTTTGGTAATTTGCTACTGTCTGAGTTTCTCCTCCTTCCCTTCCTGTTCTCTTTGCTTCACTCCTATTACTCTAAAACTGCACTGAGGCTGTATTTCCTAGAGAACCCAGACAAAGAGACCTGGCACCAGGAGTGTCCTAGAGACACCCCGGGTGGGATGTTAGAATTGGGTTACTCACTGATCTTATGGCAATAAAGACCATGGCATGGAAAGTGGGTAGCAGAGGGCCACACAGTGGTGTCATGGTGACTAAGGCTTCCCACTGTGGCTGAGATGCAGTGCGGGTGGGAGATGGGGCATTGGGATAGGTGGTGGCCATGCTGCTTGAACAGTGTGAGGACAGTAACTGTAAGGATTGTGGAGCTGGCTAGATTCTGTTGATAAAATTGTGTACATTGCAAAAGAAAATGATACCTCAGGGCAGCCACCTGTCACCTTAAGGCACAGTGTGAAAGCCAGAGGACCTCTACTGGCAATTTTTAATAAAACTGTGATTTTCTACAGCTTAAAGCAAATATACTAAAAAGCAGGCCCAGGATCTCATTGTAAGGGCCGAACAGTTGAAAAGACAACTAAATGCATAGACTTGCAGAGTCTGCTAGGTCTGCATCTGGTTCCTGAAAGGGAAAAAAGTATTACCCTAAGACCTAGGATGGAATATTTGGGTGGATGAGCTTGAGACTTTCAATTTCCCCCAAATCTGTAATGTACCAGAAAAAATTTAACAATCAGTCTCAGGGGATGGGGCAGGGGGGAGAGTGTGGGGAAGGACATTTTAGCATTTGCCAATTTCTGTTATGTAAATACTCTCACTTTTGTCAATTTCAAGATACCAACGTAATGTCATTAAACTCAGAATTACAAAGAGATGCACACAATTGACTTCTGCAAGGTGGTATGAGCCAGCTCCAACCCACCAGTGCTCTGAACCCTCTGGTTGGCAGAAGCAGCATTTGAGCTTGCTAGAGGAGTCTTCTCTTGCCTAGAAATCATACAATAACTCCTTCTGACAGGTGGCTCCCCAAAAGGACTTGTGACCATTTGCCAGGGTAACCATGCACTGGAAAAAGGAGAATACCCAGAGTCTTCAAGAACTTTTAGATATAGAGTTTGAGCTGCCACTGATAGCATCATGATTCTCTGGTTAGAATGGAGACCAATGGAGTTTTGACCCAATTCCAACTTACAGTGGATCCAATGGGCCAAGGAACACATTCTATGGTTAAGTCATTGAATGTTTAATTAAGATAGATAATCTTTCCTGACAAAACCTTCACATTTCCTTCCCGATCTGTGCAGTAATAGCCATTATGGAGGTCCAACTAGAGACCTCTGAAATTGCCACTGTCACCCCCAGCCAGGACAGTAAATCAGAAACAAGATAGCATTTTAGGAAGAATTGCAAAGACTTACAGCACTATCAAAGATTTAAAAGATGCAGCAATTGTAGTTTCCATTATATTATCCTTCAATTCTCCTTTCCGATCCTGCAAAAATAGGATTATGGCAGTTGAGAAGAAACGGAGAGTTGACTAGTATTGGAAGTGCTGCCTAAGTCAGCGTAAGTGCAGAGCGAGGTGGGCCTGTCCCACCACTGCCCCCAATACAAACTGAAAATCAGAGTAGGACTGAGTCACTTTCTTGATTTCCATCTCTAACCTTGCCCCTGGGAAAGTGCAGTGATAATTTCCTTTCCTGCCAGGAAAGGAAAATGCTGTGACATCTCTTGCCTCCCATGTGCTCCAGTCCAGTTGAACAGGTTAGGACTATCTGTGTACTATATATTTAAATAAAAAAGGAGGAATCTGATATTGTTAGGTTGGAGAATAAATTGATTTTAAACTAAGAAGAGATGGAGCAGATGAGATACTGAACTCTTCTTTCCCAATCTGCTGCCCCTGGCTCCTTCAGGGTTAATATCCCCCAGTATGTACACCATTTGAATCCGCTCTTATATTTATGTATTATTTAAATGGCCCTTCATCCAGCTTTCTATCCAATAAGTCAATGCTAAATTTTAAAAATCTAATTGCTTTTTTTTGGCAAGTGTCCAGCCTGCAAAATTTGACTTAAAGGCTAGAGGGAGATAAAGGACCTTGAAATTTTCCCCTCCACAAAGGCCATAAATTGATTTGCAGCTATAAGCCCCTTGATTTCAACGGTTGTCTGACAAAGAGCATGAACAACTACATGTACTATAGTAGGAAACCTCTATTGATTTTACATGTCTATGTTTTGTTTTCAGATTATACATCTGTTCTTTAAAATAAATCTTGATAGAATTGAAATACTAACAAAAATTAGCCAAATTTCCCTAAATCTTCAAAGCTATATGGCAATGATCCTCCAAGTATATAGTCCTGGAGCCGCAGCAGCAGCATTACCTGGGAATTGTTAGAAATGCAAATTCTCAAGCCCCACCCCAGACCTGCTGAATCAGAAATTCCGGGGGTTTTCTGTGTTTTAACAAACCTTCCAGGTAATTCTGATTCAGTGGCCTAAATGATAAATCATACAATGTTCACGGATTAGAAAATTCAATATCATAAATATGTTAATTCTCCCAAATATCCATTGAGAGATGAATAGATAAACAAAATGTGGTATAGATATATAACGAAATATTATTCAGCCTTAAAAAGTAAGGACATTCTGACACAGGCTACACATAGATAAACCTTGAAAACATTATGCTAAGCCCAACAAGCCAGTCACAAAAAGAAAAATAATATGATCATACTTATATGAAGTATTTAGAGTAGTCAAATTCATAGAGACAGAAAATAGAAGGGTGGTTACCAGGGGCTGAGGGAAGGGAAATGGAGACTTGTTGTTTGATGGGTATGGAGTTTCAGTTTTGCAAGATGAAAAGAGTTCTGGAGATTGGTTGCTCAACAATGCAAGTGTATTTAACACTACTGATCTATACACTTAAAATGCTTAAGATGATAAATTTTGTGTATTTTACCATAATTAAAAATTTTAATTTGAAAAACATTATCAGTCAATTGCAATGTATAAATCTTATCCAGAAACTGATTGAAACATATAAAACTTGAAAAGAAAACAAGAGCACTTATAAGTGCTCTTAGACTTAGAGCACTATCAAAGATTTAAATGATGCAGGAATTGTGTTTCCATTACATTCTCCTTCAATTCTCCTGTCTGACCCTGCAAAAATAGAATATGGCAGTTGAGAAGAAAAGAAGAGTTGACTAGTATTGGAAGTGCTGCCTAAGTCAGACAGCGTAAGTGCAGAGCAAGTTGGGCCTGTCCTACTCATTATTATGAAATTTCAGCAATAACTGTATATTTAATGACATTACGTTGTATTGTTCATTTTTAGGTTTGATGTGGTACAGTGGTTGTCTTTTTAAAAAAGAGTCCCTTTCTTTTAGAGATAAATACTAAAATATTTGTGGATAAAATAGTTTAATGTCTGGAATTTGCTTCATAGAGTCAGGGGTGGAGGAGTGGATAGGGACATAAAAGAACCTAGATGGGACATAAATGAACCTAGATGAGCCATGAGTTGATAATTTTTGAAGTTGGTTTATGAGTATATCAGAGTGCCTTTTTCTCTCATTATATATTTTTAAAAATACCTATTTTGCTTGAACATGGATGGTATCTCCTATTATTCTTCCCTACTAGATATGCATATAGAAAAGATACTGAATTTATGTCAATTTATTCTCAGCCCACAATGACATGCTCGTTTTCAGCCCCGTCTAGAAAATCTGTTCCCTTCTGTGAAGTTCTGTGGAACTAAGTAGTTCCCTGCATTTCAATTGCTCAGAAGCCAGAGTAAACAGCCATGTACCACATGGCACCATCGGTCCCTGTACACAGTCCAGAAAAATCATTTAGAAAATGGGTAACTAATGCTCATGTCTGCCTGCTGAAAGATATCCTGGAAGCCACAAGGTATCAGAAACCTGTGGACTGATTATTGCCCTACAAACAGGACAGCACTGGAGACACTGAGACTGATTTTAAGGTTAAATTTATCCCTGAAGGAAACAGAGAGGCAATGTTTATATGAAATGGTAGGAAACGGAATACTAAGCACACCATCTAGCCGCTTCAAACCATTGTCCCAAGAGCTTGTTGCTGAATGAACAATTAGCTGTTTCCTGCCATTTATTTATAACCTTTATGTTTGCATTTTAAAGTATAGCCTGATGAAGGATTTTGCCTCAGTTTTCCCTAATGAGTTTTACATATTTGTACTTTTCTACATTCAAGCATTTCTATAAAAAGAGGGGTATGATCCATAATATTACAAACAAGCTTATTATCTTACTACCTTTCTTTTGAATGGTTCTTAAAAGACACATTTATTTGAATATCCATGCAGAAATTTATGTTAAAATAAACTCAAGGAAAGATATAATCATAACCATAATTAAAATGTGTTTTCTCTCCCTGACGTCCCTCTTTGTATCCTGGCCCTCAGCTTCCACAATAGGAGGAAACCATTCTTGGCATATGTTTTACAACAGTAGAACATGTTTCTGAATCCGGTATATCCAGTACCCACCCTAAGTGTAATGAAAAGATTATTTAAGCATTTTATATTCATAGAGGAAAAAAATCTTCAAAACAAGTTGAACTCACACAATGGTGACATGCAACTGAAGGATAAAGATGTGGAGTTCAGTTCTTGCCTTGGTATCAAAGTAGTTGGGTGACCTGCTGAAATATCACTCAACCCATTAGGGCTTCGGCTTCTTCATTATACATTGAGAATGTTCCAGCAGGTGATCTTTAAGACACCTTCCAATTCTAAAATTTTGTGCTTCTTTGAATTAACGCATGTGATTAAGAATTGGTATGACATAAGATTTATAGATAACCCCAAACCCCATGTCCTCCATCACAGGTTTTTGCCCACTTCTCCATTCTTTTACCTACTTTAAGTTAAAAACTTTTAACAGTCAGTACTATAAGAAAAGATCAACAGTAAAGATGAAGCAGATCATGAAAAACATACAAAGCTCTTTTTTAATCCATGAAAATGGAGAACTTCTGTTCTTGTTTCCATATGCCTATGAAATTGGTATGGCTAAATATAACATAAAATCTCTCAAGCATTTTAAGCAACTATTATGTTTTATGTCAATCAAAATTACAAATGCAATACGTACATTCTTAACTGACTAGATAGAATGGCCTTGTTTTATAGCAGTATCACAATGTTCAGGAAGGAAATAGATTTTAGAACTTTGGTCTTGGAATCAGAAAGCTCCAAAACTCTCTGGACTCAGAGTTACAGACTCAGACTCCAAGAGGTCTGAGTTTCAATATCCTCTTTTATAAAGTGGGAATATAATACATCTCTGACAAGGTCATTGAGATAAGTAAAAAATAATGTTAAAGCAATTGCTACATAGCAGATGCTCAGAACTGTATTTTCTCCTCCCTCCCTTCCTTCTAGAATCACAAAAAGTAATAGGCACTCTCAACCTTTGGTTATTTCTTAACCAAAGGGACTACTGGATGATCTTTAAAAGGGCAGCAAAAGTGCAGTAAGGGAGAGAAAGTAGGAACTTTCAAGATTGATTAACCAAAATAGAAAAAACCTGGAAAGGCATACACCAAATGTAAATAGTAGTCATCTTTGGACTGTGGGAGTACACTTACTTTTTATTTTCTTCTTTGCTGCTACCTATATTTTCTAATTTTTACATAACTAGCATATTGCATTCATAATTAAGAATGTTAAATAAAATTTTATAAGCCTATATGAACCCATTAATTAAGCTAAACATCACTTCTTATTAATGTGATGCAATAGGAAGATTATAGCACAGCTATTCTTGCTTCACCCAAAATAAATAATAATAATAATGACAACCTGAATTGAATCCCTCCTCTTGATCTAACATTCTGTTTAGAAAACACACGGGGATGTAGAAATGTTTAAAATGACACCATAGAGATTCAGTCAGAAAAATCCAGAATGGGGGAAGTTCTACAGGCCACATGACCCAAATTTTTAATCAAGAAATGGCAGGAAGGTGGAGAAGGGAGGAGAACTCACAGATTAAAACAGACTCAAGAGATATAGCAGACAAATACAAAGTGTATATCTTGCTTGAATCCCAACTCAAAGAAGCCAACTATAAAAAGTCATTTTTGAGCCAACTGAAGAATTCTGAATACACTTAGGTGTGTCTTAGATGATAAAAAGAATTATTGTTAATTTTGTTGAAGATAGAAATAATAGTAATGGGATTTTGTTTAAAAGAAGAGATATGTACTACAGTATTTATGGGTGAAAATGATATGATATTTGGAATTTGCTTTAAAATACTCCAACAGAAATAAAAATAAAGAGGGTATAGATGAAATGAGAAAGATAAGTCATTGCTAACTGGTAAAGCTGGGCTCATGACAATTTATTACACCATAGTTTCTATTTGAGTTATTAAGTATGAAATGTCCAATTTCCTTAAGTACTAAGTTTGACAGTTGATATCTCTGACGTTTCACTTTGACACTCTTGTTTTATTTTTATTGTGAAGGTACATCCTCACTCTTTCAAGCACACAGTTTGGCTTGTGATTATCTTTCAAATTTTTTTTTAAAGCAATTTTTGTGAAACCATGGATACGTAAAAAATTTGTATTATTTTCGAACATGAGTGCTGTCATGGAACCAATGCAGTGCAGATAGCTTGAGATTTCAACAAGGCATTTGGGAAGGATGTGGCTAATGAATGCACAGTTCATCAATGGTTTGAGAAGTTCCGTTCTGGTGATTTTCATCTTGAAAATGAGCCATGTGGGCGACCTGAGACCAAGGTAGATAATGATGAGCTGAAAGCTGTAGTGGAAGAGAATTTATCTCAACCTATGCATGAATTAGCAGCAAGGTTTGACGTTATTATTCCAATAATATTGGACCATTTGAAACAAATGGTCAAGGTAAAGAAGCTGGATAGATGGCTACCGCATGAATTAAATGGCAACAGAGAAATCGTCTCGAAGCTTGCGTTTCTTTGCTGTCATGACATAAAGGTGAATCATTTCTACATTGTATTGTTATGTGTGATGAAAAATGTATTCTTTCTGACAATCTCAAGTGTTTGGCACAATGGTTGGATAAAGATGAAGTGCTGAAACACAGTCCAAAACCAAATATACATCAAAAAAAGCTAATGGTGTCTGTTTGGTAGTCCAGCGCTGGTATTATTCATGAATGCTGGTCAGTCAATTACAGTGGATGTCTACTGCAACCAACTGGATGAAATGATGAGGATGCTTGCAATTAAGCAGTCAAGATTGGTCGATAGAGACAGGCCAATCCTCTTGCAAGACAATGCTCAACCACATGTCGCACAAACAGCACTGCTCAAACTACAGAGGCTGGACTTGGAAACTCTCTGTCATCCCCCATATTCACCAGATTTTATACCATCTGACTACCACTTCTTCCAGGCTTTGGACCACTCTTGCAAGGAAACATATTCAATTCTCAACAAGCTGTGGAAAACAGCTTTTCGCATTTCATCACCACTCGCTCTCCAGTCTTCTTCACTGCTGGAACAAATAAGCTACCATTAAGATGGCAAAACTGTGTCAATAGTTTAGGGGCATGCTTTGGTTAATTGTACTGCTTCTTGTTTGAGATATAATAAACTACACTTTTGATTCAAAATCTGACATTTCATATTTAATGACCTAAAGCCTTTTGTGTCTATGGTTGAAAATTTTCCCTAATAAAAATTCATATGTGATCTTTAAAAAACAAAAAGGAAGTGGTCTATGGATAAGAGTGTCTCTTCTGTTCCTGGTCTTTTGCTGCTGTGCTCTTTGCCTTGTCCCTTGTTCTGATCACACACCATGTGATCACTTCACCTGCACAGTAAGTCTTCACTTAACATAGTCCATAGGTTCTTGGAAACTGCAACTTTAAGTGAAATGAAACCAATTTGATCATAGGCTAATTGACATAAACAAGAGTTAAGTTTCTATGGCATATTTCTGGACACAAAAACATTGCAACTTTTAAATGAAGACCAGAACACTTCTAATATCAAACATTGAAGTAAATGTGAGCTATACATACATTAAAGAAAGATTAATAAAGACAAGTAAGATAATTATTTACCTAATTATTAGACACGCCACTTGCTAACATGGGTGTATTATTGCTGCCATAAAAGCAGAAAATCACACAATTGCAACATCCAGGCAATAACCAGACTTTCAAATGCACAAGATATACTTGCAAAACTTGTTGTGGCTCTGAACTCTGTTACTTTTCCATTCTGATTTGAATTCTCCTTGCTTGCAAGACCCCTGGTGTATGGCTTCGTGGTCAACCAGAGCTGGCCTTCCCCATCCTCGGCCAAATTCCCTGTGCCTAGAGTTGATCTATACTGGATTTGTTTAATTCAGTAAAGTTCTTCATAGGATCCACAAGAATTTTCGACTTTGTAGATTCAGGCATATATATTCGGCTACTTAATAAGCTGATTACTCTGTTTTTTCTATTTATTATTTCTGACCAGAATTGGTGGGTAGAATGCCCGTAACAAGAGTCATAGTAACCATATTCTTGACCATGCCCTGTAAGTATTTGGGGAAGATGACCCACATATTCAAGATTCACAACCCTCCCAGTCCTGAGCCTGATGCCTAACTCCAAAATGAGTAGATATAGTATCAAATGTGATATTATGTCTATATCAAATATCCTGTCAAAATCTGACATAATAACAAATGTTACTTGTTTCCGTGTTACAAAAAGAGATGATCTATAAGACAGTTTTATTCGTCAATATGATTTTTTTCCACTGGAAGCAATAGACTTGTACAGAGAAAGGGGTTTGGATTCATAATCCCAAAAGATATAATCCCAAACACCATAATCCCAAATGTTGAAATCCCTAAAGATCAAAATGCCTAACATTTAAAATCTCAAAAATCACAATTACAGGATAGTTGTATCATGTTAAGTAGAACTATTACCTTAACTTTATCTTTGTTTGGAAATTATGGTTATGGTTTAAGGAGATGCATACGGGTGCCTAGTCGACACCTCAATTTTAAGGTGTCAACTTGACTGGATGAAGGAATACCTAGAAACCTGGTAAAGCATTATTTCGGGTGTGTCTGTGTTTCTAGGTGAGATTAGTGTGCGAATCTGAATGGACTAGGTAGGGAGTATCTGCCCTCAGTGTTGGCAGGCACCATCAATACAGAAGGCAAATTGGTCTCTCTCTGACAGCGGGGACAGACTTCTCTTCTGCTGCCTTGGACATCACAACTCTGGGTTCACAGGCCTTTGGGCTCCAGGACTTACAGCAGCAGCCCCCTGGGTTTTGAGGCTTTTGGTCTCGTACTGAAAGTGAACCATCAGCTTCCCTGGGCCTGAAGCCTTCTGACTTGGACTGAGCCATGCTACTGGCATCCCAGCGTCTCCATCTTGCAGTCTGTTATGGGAATTCTCAGCCACTGTAATTGTGTGTGCCAATTCCCCTAACAAATCCCCTCTCATATATCTATATACATTTCCTGTTGGTTCTGTCTCTCTGGAGACTCCTGACTAATACAGATATGGTAATGGGGAAGCCAAATATCATTCCTTCTTACTGTATTCCTTACGACACAACAGAAGGGACCTGTAAAATTGTCCCCTTGGAAAAAAGGCTGTGGTAAGTGTATGAGGCTACTTAATGGTGAAAGATAAAATTTAAAAGCTAATTACTATTGGTGCTATAACAGCAGAAAATCACTTACTTGCAACATCCAGGCAATAACCAGACTTTCAAATAGACAGGATATACTTATAAAACCTATAGGCCGCAACCACTGTCCAAATACAAGTGCAGCGAGTGTATCAAAAAGCACAGAGGAAGTAAAAATGCAGGTGAAAAATGCAAGAAATCTCCGCTTCCAAATTATTCTATCATGTACGACTTCTGTCCCTTCACACATAGCATCCTGCTTGCCTTCAAAAAATGCCCCTCACCAGAGAATAAAAAAAATTCAACAAGCTCAGTGACCTTCTGAACCAGGGACACTTGCTGATATATTCTTGATTAGGAATTTGATTGTCGGAGAAGATAGACTTCTTATTTTTGCCACTAAATCTGACATACAAAAAACTAGCACACGCTTTGCTTTGGTTAATGGATAGCACTTTCAAAATTGTCCTCCTAGAACATTTTATTTAAAACAAGGCAGTGTCTTTGCACAAGTCTGCCAGGATAAAATAGCCTCCAGGTAAAACCCTTACCAGCTGAATGAGTTGATCCACAAAAATGTAGTTCATTTATTCAACAAATATTGAATTGTCCATTTGAATGCTGAAGATTGTCTGTCAAAAAATACTTTGGTTTTAGTGAAGCTGATATCATACTTTTTTACCTAGCTACAGTGATCAAGATGTTAGTTTATTCCTTCATTCAATGTTACGACCCATCATGTGCTAAGTACTGAGGACACAGTACTTTGCTAATAGTCTTGCGGAGGGCTGCATGGAGAACAGATAATAAGTAACATGGAAGCTATAAGAAATAAAGAGCTATGGTGGCCTCTTTGAAGAAACTTCTAATCTGAGATCTGAAGGATGAGTAGGAGTTAACTGTTTTCTTTGTGGAGGGCAGGAGGGGTGTGGTGGGGAGAGAGAAAATTGTCTCAGGCAGGGCCACCAGTTTATATGGAAGCCAAAACAGAAAGAAGAGGTTAGGATACAAACAGGAAAATGGTGAGAGAGAAGTCCAGTGAGGGTAGGATTTTAGGGCTTGAAAGAAGAATGGATTTTTCCTGAGTGCAGCAGGACACCATCATAGAATTTTATAAGAGACAGACATGATCAGATTTATATTTAAGGCAATTCACTCAGATCCAGGGTGAATAGATCTGAGGAGAAAGCCAGCATAGATTTTGGAAAAGACAGCCTGACAACTAGTTGGGAAATGTTATATATTATTCAGAATAAAGGTGACAGTGGGCAAGATGAGGGGGTATAGGAAGAAATGATTCATTCATCCAGTAGATAATTAAGAGCTCCAACTATGTGTCGGGCACCCTATTAAAATATTGAGGAGTCTAGTGGGAGAAATATATTAACCAAATAAGCCACAATGACAAAATATAAAATTTTAATCATATCCAGTGCCACAAAGGAGAAATATATATGATGCCGTGAGATTGAGAAACAGGAGAACCTTTTCTTGTGGTTCGGGAAAGGTTTTCCTTGAGGAAGAGTCACCTGAATTAGTCTGAAGGTTGAGTAGAAACTAACTAAAAGGCACAGCGGTGAACAGATGGGAATAATTTTCATGGAAATGAGAATAGCATTTACCAAGAAGCTGTAAGCAGACAGTGAGGTAGGACGCTGAGAGCAAAGGATAGAGTGGTTGCACTGGCCTGTGTAGCATTAAGTGTTTTGGTCTTTACCCCAAGAACCAGGGGAAGCCAGGAAAGCGTTTTAAGCAGGAGGTGTGCTAACGAAAACATCACATTCGTGGTTTGAAAAGATCATTGTGTCTGTAGTTCGAAGAATGGATTGTCGGGAACAGGGGTGGGTGTGAAGTGGTTGAGCCAGGACTGCAGAAGACTAGGAAGCTGCTGGGACGTGGTGAATGTCAAAACTGTGGGGTTTCCGGTTTGGGCTTCTGGAACATACTCCCCATTCACGACGGTGGTAAGACCACATCATCTGACCAGAGGAAGGAGTTTTCATCTTCTTACTAGGGCAAGAACCAGGTCATCTAAAAATTATATCACACATAAAACTGTGGACAACAAAGTCTCCCTTAGGGAATGAGACTGGGGAGGGAGGAGTGTGGAAAGAGGGGTAACATCCACTTTCTACCTTCAACCTTCTGTATGATTTGATTTACAATGAAAATACAAATACAAGTTTAAAAAAACAGATACAGAAATCCCATGAAATTATTTATAAACATAAGTGGGAGAGAGCTAGGATTATCTTGTTTCATACCACTTAGGCCTGGATTTTGAATTCTGAAGAGCCCACTCCCACCCATTCTGTGTGCATGACCAATCTGCAATAGGTGTCAGGAAAAACGAAAGTGTGGGATCTACAACCTGTAAGTAGCATCAGGAAATAATCTGTGGCTTAAAAATTCAGTAAATGGGCCGGGCGCGGTGGCTCACGCCTGTAATCCTAGCACTCTGGGAGGCCGAGGTGGGCGGATCGTTCTGAGCTCAGGAGTTCGAGACCAGCCTGAGCAAGAACGAGACCCCATCTCTACCAAAAATAGAAATTAATTGGACAGCTAAAAAT
>CAUYSK010100006.1:0-23986 GCA_963575035.1 Avahi laniger
AGCTTTTTAATATTGTCAAGTTTGACTTTCTTTTTTCTTATTCCACAATCAGTATCAATAATCCCCAAAATTGGCCGGGTGCGGTGGCTCATGCCTGTAATCCTAGCACTCTGGGAGACCGAGGCGGGTGGATTGTTTGAGCTCAGGAGTTCGAAACCAGCCTGAGCAAGAGCGAGACCCCGTCTCTACTAAAAATAGAAAGAAATTAATCGGACAACCAAAAATATATAGAAAAAATTAGCCGGGCATGGTGGCGCATGCCTGTAGTCCCAGCTACTCGGGAGGCTGAGGCAGAAGGATCGTTTGAGCTCAGGAGTTTGAGGTTGCTGTGAGCTAGGATGACGCCACAGCACTCACTCTAGCCCAGGCGACACAGTGAGACTCTGTCTCAAAAAAATAAAAATAAAAAAAAAATAATCCCCAAAATCGTAAAACTCAAATCGCCAGTTTGAGAAAATACTGTGTGATTTCCCCCCCGCCCACATTCTATTGTGTCTAACACAGGAGTGATCCTTACACACACGCACGAACACAACCATGATCCTCTGTCACCCTCCTCCGCATTCCCCTCGACTGTGCCTTCACCCACCACCCACGCCTCTCTCTCTTACCCTCAGTATGCCACGACACGTAAATGCCTTTTAAAAAGTGGTATGTCATTCCTCCCTTCCAAAGCTCACCTGTTCAGCTATGAGATTCTGGAGAATGTTTCCACAGAAGACAGTGACCACGAGGTGGCAAATTACCACAGGAAGAACTCTGGCTCTGGATCAAGAGCAGGCTGGCTCAGATCCCAGCTCGGTCATTTGCAAGCTGGGTGACCTGCCATTTGCAAGCACGTGACTACTTCTCTTAGCTTCAGTTTTCTTACATGTGAAACACTGATAAAATCTATCTCGTCAGAGTCTTAGAAGAATCAGGAGTGACTGCGTATATGATGTTTGTTATACCAACCCTGACACATACTATGTGTTCAATACATACTCGGTTTTCTGACTCCCAAACAAAATCCAGAATGGTTTAGGGTCCAAAGCAGGACAGATGAAATGAATTTAAAATTCTTTACAATCCTATAGTGCTAAAGAGCTTACTTTCAGAGTCCATTTCTCAGAAGTCCAGTATATCGGATGGAAATAGATTTTTGTTTTACTCTACATCAAAGAGTTGTATTGGAGAAATTCAGGTTGGTTTTCCCATAACTTCAACTTTAACAACCCTGATGATGGAACATGCCACATCTAAGAGGTGAGGGTAGGAGGGGTGGTGTTAGAAAGAGGGAACTTCAAAGGGCTTTAGTAAGAATAAAATTCCACTGGAGTTACCATATGTCCAACCCTTCCTTTCTCAAGAATGGCCCATTAAAGAGCCGGGAGTGAAAGATGTGCAAGCCAGGGAGGGGTGGAGGAGCCTTAGGTAGTCAGGCCCTGCTATGTGGCCAGGACTCCTTCAGCAGGAATCCAGGGCCCTCGGCAGCACACATTCGTGAGTTCTGATCACAGATCTGAAGTACAAAGAATCGAGATCTTCCTCTTTAGCAGGTAGGGAAGGCTAACATTTGGGTGACTTTCTTCCTAAGGGATCAAAGCACGGCAGAGAGATTTCCTGGGAGAGAAAAGCAAGATGGGGAGCAGGGAGGCTCTGGGCTTTGTTCTCCTCAAAGAAGCAAAGAATGTAAGGAAAAGGACTAATGAGTCACTGCCAAGAGATTTAAACACGGATTATGTATCTGGTAGAGAAAGAACACAATTGAGTGTTTGGGCCGGCCTGCAGTGAAAACTTTTCCCATTGTGATTAGGGGAGGGAGAGCTCCAGAGCCTTACGTTTCATGTGCCTGCTCAGCGGGAACATACAGAAGAGCAGAGGGAGGCTTCTTTTCAAAGGAATAATGAATGAGACAAAGCTGGAGCAATTCCTGGACTGCACCACCTAAAGCACATTTGCATTTTCTACGGCAGCTGCAAAATGTTTCCTCTTCTGACGCTATTTGGTGCCTTGGAGTCAACAGCCTGGGATTTATAACCCTTCCATCCCAGGGCAGCCTGATGGGTCTCTTAGGCTTCCAGAATGACCAGGTCCAAAGAGTCAGGCCTGGTGCATTCCCAGAGGTACACCAGGGCCCTGGCAGACAGATGGGGAAGGAGATGGAAGGTCAGAAACAACAACACTGCAAAATTGCTAAATTATCTTTAGAGGGAAGGGACACAGAGCTGAGCCTCTCTGTTCCCCTCCAAACATCCTGGACTTGTGACTGCAGAGGGGAGAAGGGTGCAATGACTCCTGCCATCCCTGAACAACTAGAAGAAAACATGCTGCACTATTCTCATTATTGGTGCTATGCTTTCTAAGAGAAATCACTGATAAATATCTTTTGAGGAACACCTAATATGCAAAGTTCTGTTTAAAGCGCAGGGAGAGAGAACTTAACAAAGAGTCCTGGTTTTCAAAGATGTTAAATCAAGTGGAAAGTACAGAACATAAAGTATAAAAATATATCTCTCAATGCAAAACCGTATATGCAAGGGTCAAATTGTTATGCAGTGTATGCAAAAACAAGACTAGGTGATTAGCAAAGAGAGTCCGGTCTGGGTGATGGTGAAGGAGACATCAAATTCATTGATCTTCTGTGGGCCAGGCACACGTGCTAAGGATTTGGTACTTCGTTTTACTTAGCACTTCTTTGAGACGGGCACTCTAATGCTACAATGGGAATGACGAGAAACGGAGGCTCAGAGAGTTCAGGAGATTTGTCCAAGGTCACGCAGCTAGTGAGTGGCCCCAGTGAGGTTCTAACCTGGGTCCCTCTCTGAGACGTAATGAAATTTGCTCTGGACCCGGCGTGGTGGTGGACGACCTGCGGGAGCTGGGAGAGAGCAGGGAGATGCTGCAGTCCCGGCCTGTGCCGGGCAGGCGCGTGCTCTCAGGTCCTGCTCCTCCACGTGCCAGGGACACAGAAGGGATCGAAGCGCCCAAGCACACTAAAGCTCACGGGACACAGGAGAGGTGCCCTGTCTGACTGCTGGTCTGCTAAGGGGCAGGAGTGCGGGGTGGGGGTTGGGAAGCCAGAGTCACACTTTGAGAAAATGACTGTTAGATCTTTTTCATTTTCCTGCTTCCTCACTGTTCCTTCACACCGGCCTCTTCCACCTGAGGGTAACACAGCAGCTGTGTCCCCTCTGCAGGACCAACCTGGGTCCCCTCCTCAGCAAGTGCAGGTGGAGAGAAGCCCGGGCAGGAGGCCTGTGGGCCAGATGGACTCTCCAAAGCCCGGCCAGAGCACCGGCGACTGCCGCAGAGTTTGCAAAGTGGGGAAATCTGTGTTTCTCGTTAAGTGGAAAAGAAAAGGAGGGTGGGGGCAATTTCTAGTCCAGAAGAATCCTAAGGTAAGCACCTCTGCTCTCCTTATAGTCAAGAAAGTTCCTTTCATTCAGCAGCCCCACAGTTGCAGAGGGAAGAGCAACAGGGAGAGGAGGAGGAGGAGAAGGAGGAAGAGGAAGCGGAGGAGAAAGGAGGAAAAAAGTGACTAAAACTTGGCTGACTTTTTTTTCCTCCGAATGTGTTTTTTCCCATTCACTTTCTTTCTTGCCAAAGTGGACCGCAGTGTGCGCTGGCGGCTGGAGGGCACTTAAAAGACACACTGGCTGGAATAAGCAGCTAACAAACAGACCTTGACCGAAAGTTTCCATTTAAAAGTAAACACCCAGGGAACATGTCTCAACTTGGACTATTGAGATTAAGCAACTCAACCTAAAAAGATAAGGATTAAAAATATGTGTCTAAATGGCTTATGGATTTTTTTTTCCTCCAAATGATTTAAAAATCAGCAAAAGTTAACAATGAATGTGCAATTTCTGACACTTTCCACACTCTTTCTGCACTTTTCACATAGACAGCAGAATCTCAGAGACGGTTTGACAAATAATGCAACACAGACTTTACATAAGAGAAACAAAAGGTTAAGAATGTGATCAGAGACTCTGGCCAAAAACATGGGATTTTACACAACAGGGACACCAGTTTGGCTCTTCCACGGAGATTTATGCAAAGGGTGGGTGTTATTCTCATTAATTCCATGGATAAACAATAGGGGGAGGGCTGGAGGATTTGATGGACAGCTTTTGGAAATGATCTTCTGCTTGGCAAAACATTGCCGTGATAATTTTATTCACACGGAAGGAAATGCAAAGAAGTGTCACTAAAACAAGGAAGGTAATTGCAGGGCATGAATCAAAACGCTGGATGACACAGAAGGAAGAGTAACTAAATTAGTCCCATCAGGGTCTTCAAATCTGGACTTAATTTCAAGAGAAGAGCCTGACCTTTCATTTCTGAGTAACAAAGCCATGCATATATTTTCCCTAATATTTTGTTTCCACCTTATACTGTGGGCTTGGAGAACTACAAACACTATAGAGGGATATTCCACCACCTGACTGTCGTGCAGCTCAACAGACCTGGAAACAGACATCTCAAGAGCTGGAAGGATACCTTCTAGCAATAGCTCAATCCTCTTGGGACGGCCCCTGGCGGCTGGCTGTCTACCCCTGACTAGCATCCCCAGGTTCAACCTCCACCCCCTGCATCTGCCCATCCACACAACCACCCAAGCACTTATCCAGCTTCTGTGATACATCTGGCGTGGTGCTAGAAATTCCTTCTAAAATCAAGCCCAAATCTTTCTTTCTATGACTTCTACCCATTGAATCCAAATCCCTCCTAGATGATGGCGAGGATGGCCGGCCTTCTGAAGGTCTTCTCCATGTGACACGTTCCCAGTTCTTCAAGATTGACACACGAATCCCCTTGCCAGCCTGATCACAGTGCCCCTGCCATCTGCACAGAAACCTCCAAGAGAGGTCTGATCCACAAAGTGGGAATTCCTGGTCATCGCATCACTTGCTCAAATACTTACCTTTCATTAAATTACTTACAACACAGTACCCTTTTGACCAACTTAATTCAGTGCTGACATACTTAGAGTAAACTAATCCTTCCCCCATTCTATCTCCCTCAAATCTTTCATGAGTGATGGGTTCCACTGTCCAATCTAATTATATGACACCTCTACTTCTTAATCTGCCTCCTTTGTTTAACTATAGCATCCAGAAATACTTAGTGCAAACAGAAGTCAGAGAGAGGGGAGGCTTAGGTGAGGCAGTGGTAGTTTTTTATTTTCTATTGTGATGAAAAATTTGTCATTTTTACACTGCTGCAAGACAAAGAAAACAATGTCTGTTGTTTCACATTGTACATCATTGACCTCATGCATTTTTGACAGTTCTTTCATATTTCTAAGGCGAAGATCAATTTCTCCCCCTCTGGGAAGGTGAGGAGTTTGACAAATATGCAGAATGCAGGTGAGCTCCCCTATGCAGCCATTTCCCCCTCTCTAACAATGCCTAAGGTGCTGAATCAGGAATCAGCCGGGTCCTCAGCTGGCCACCTGGAGAAGCAAATAAACACTAAGCAAATCTGCAAAGACTCCAAGCCCTGGCTGGGTCCATCAACACTCCAGCTTTCTTCTCATGTAGTATTAGGAACACAGAACCTCTTTGGTATCCATCATCTCAGGAGTCAGATCAACAGAAATTTATCTGTAGTAGATTTAAAGAGCTCCTAACACTTCAATTAGAAAACACACCGGGAACTGAGGGCAGGCACCCAGAGAGGTCAGATGATGAAAACCTAACTCTTCAGTGGTTTACTCAGTACCTGAGTAAAACAGATATAATCAGCCTGGCTGCTTAAACATTCGACTTTCAAAGTGAGTGTGAAAACAGAATGAAATTGGATGTCTGGCCACAATATTCATGAGCTTCGCCTGGTACAAAGTGCTCAAAGATAACAGGGACTGTTTTCCATTTAAATAAAACAACATAGGATTGAATGGGAATTAAATGTACAACGAACAGCATACTGAAGGCAAAATGCTGAGATCAAAAATATTCTATGAAACCAACTCAGAAAATACAATGGAAGTCAGTAGATAATATGATTTGATATGAAAATAAAATTATAGCCAACTAATGGATTTCTAAAACTCATACTGTAAATGAGTACTGTATTTTTTTAGAGTGTGCCCCTGCAATTTAAGCCTTTCTATTAACTGACCCCTCCAATTTTTTAACAAAATAAAATTTATATTTGGAAACGCTATTAGAAACCCTTGTTATTCAACCTGGCATCTATTTTACCAAATTGATTTAGCACACTCTTGTATGTATTTAACACAATGAAGCTTCATATTGACTTTTCTAAAATTACTCTAAGCAAAAAGTTGCTGTTTAAGCATAATCTTTAAAAATACTTAATTCCTCACCCTCATTAAACTTATATAAATAAGTGAACTGAATATGAGTGGCATTTAAAAATGGTTCCCATCAAATATGTTTCTTGCAAGTAAATATAAGTGTAATAATGAGGCAACTAATCTAAACCCTTGCATTCTTTCTTTATGGTTGACTGAATTAAAACTTGCAATGACACAATTAAACTCCTTCAATGTAAGTCAAAACTGATTTTACTGCGGCTTTGCAGCTCTTCTGCCAACTATTAAATGTACAACACTTTGAATAACTAGAATGAAAGATGTCTTATAACTTAAAAAATTACTGGATCCCATCCAAGCAATGAATAAGCTATTCTCACTGTGTGCAAATTCAGCATATTGAGTGGAGGAATTAACACGGTTATGTTAACAAGCTTAACATTTTAAGGATTTTAAAAGCTAATCTGATGTCTAAAAGGATGAGTTCTCCAAACACCTTGGAACTTCGACCACCTTCTCCCAAGGCAATTCTCCCATCTGCCATGACAGCCTCAGATTATTTACCTTGTAGAGAGAAACTGATGATTTTGTTAATTTGAATATCCATTTTATACAATTCCTCTATCCTTAGCAGTATTACTCTATGTAGGCATTTAAGAAATTATAAAGACAAAACACATGAGTAAGGCAGCAGGCAGGATAAACTAAAACTTGCTGAGTCAGCACTAAAATCAGCCAATTTCATTAAGAACCTCAATATCTAAAAGGCCAAAACCTTTGGAAAGGCCATTATAATGTATTTTTTTGTGGCTCATTAAATACTCTGAAGAAGCGAAGAGAAACAGACAGCTAAATGAGAGGATTAAATGTCTGGAATTTTCTTTATTTTAAAAAAAAAGATGAGAGCAAAAGAAACTTTTTGAAATGTTTTGACTCTGCAAACGTTAGTCATCCAAAAAATAAATTTTTAGGCCTAGATCGTCCAATGAAAGTCTTGTGGATTTTTCTAACTTTGTACATGTTAAGCTACAATACTTTACACAAAATATAAAATGTGATGTCGTTATTTTTAGAGTGGATTTTTAAAATATAAATGGAAGGCTCACTGGGGAATAAAAGACCCCCTCAAATCCGAGTTCCTGTCCATCTGGAGCCCACTCATGGCTGACCCATCACGGAGATCAGAGGTACGTAAGGATGCTGGGATTTCTTTGGATTTACCAAGGAAACACAAAACTAAACTGATCATCCAGGAAACCCTCTATAAACCATACTGTTTGATTAATTGCAAACCTGTTCCCCACCCATGGTGAGAGAGGATTAAAATGTTTTTCTGGAAACTGATTTTGGATTTGTGCCTATAGCGGAGAAGATATTACATAAGGTCCATATATATGTACACATCACTTTTTAAAAACAATCTGTTGTCATAAACATTGTTATGGGAGTACCTACTATTTATAGTACATTAATGTAGGATTGTAAAGTTTAAATGCCTGCACCATAAAGGACCAAAATCACAAAAGTCGAGGTCACTCACTGGGGAAATGTCTTTTCATTTAACTATCAGACACTGAGAACAGTTAGAAAGTGGGAATTTCCTAGAAAATTGGTAGGAGTGTAGATTGCGACAGAGTGTGAAATCATAAGACAGTTTGGCAGTATCTATCAAAAGCATTAAAAATATGCATATTCTTTAATGAAAACTGCCGTGTCTAGGAAGGAGGGGCATATGGAGCATAACCATTAGCACAGCTAATTGGACTTTTCTAAAGGGGTATGAGGGACAAAATTCCAAACATACCATCCCTCTTTCCTCTTTCCAGATCTCGGATTCTGAAGGCCGCATGCCAAAGCCTCCCTGGCAAAGGTTTGGATTCCTTAAGCAAGTTTATTTGGCTTGGTCTGTCGGAGTTCCCTGAGCTCAACCACAGATACCCTACAAAGCACAGTCGAGTGCCATTTCACAAAAATAAAGTTCCAAAACTACAGTATACAAATTACAGTGATACCCCTCCTGTGGCTCAGCAGATCCTACAGAGAAGAGCCAGAAGCAAGAGCCCTGACAGTCAGCTCTTCAAACATATTGTAACAATGACAGAGATGCTACGGGAGGCCAGGCAACTCTCAGTGACGCAGTGACTTTAGTTTTCAATCCACCAAAAACGACTTGGATGTTTAAAACTGATAAACTCAACAAGTCTGTGTTTGGGGGACTGCTTTTTTTATAAACAGAAAATTTACAAAGATGGCCCAGAGAGCTCCCATACACCCCTCACTCCATTCCTCCTAATGTCAATATCTCACATTACCATGGGACACTTGTCACAACTACAGAGCCAACACCGGCACCTAACCATTAGCTGAACTGCATAGTTTATTCATAACTCACAAGTTTTCCCCTAATATCCTTTTTCTGTTCCGAGATCCCATCCACAGTATCACATGACGTGTTTAGTCATCGTTTCTCCTTAGATTCGTCCTCCGGTCTGTAACAGATTCTCAGACTGTCCTTGTCTTTGATAACCTTGACAGCTTTGAGGACTGCTGAGCAGGTATTTTACAGAATGTCTTCCCTGAAGGGCAAAATCATTGTTTGATGTTTTTCCCATCACCGGGCTGTGGTTATAGGTTTTGGGGAGGAAGACACCACAGTAGTGAAGTGCCAAGTCCATGACTTCATATGAAAGGTAACCGTTATCAACGTCACATCACTGAGGACGTTAGCTTTCATCACCTGGGGGGCTGGGGTAGTACGTACCATGTTTTTCCACTATAAGCTTCCCTTTCCACACACTACTCTCTGGAAGCAAGCCATTACGTGCAGTTGCTCAGGCAGTGCAGTGGGCAGTTCTGCTCCACCTCTCTGGGTGGAGAAATATCTACAGAAATTATTTGGAATTCTCTGTATGGGAAATTTGTCTCATTTCTCATTTATTTATTTACATATTCAATAACTTATTTATATCAGTATGGACACACAGGCATTTACTTTATATTTGGGGTTATAATCCAACACTATGTTATTTATTTTGTGGCTTGAATCGTCCTCATTAGCTTTGGCTAATGGGGGCAATTTCAGGTTGGCTCCTGTGTCCCCTCTGACACACACCCATTATTTTGTTTTTTTAAATATTTCCTTACTTTCTGCTTCTATATATTTTTTATCAGCAGAATGCCTCACTTAAGAAGAGGGCTGCTGTGGGTTAAATTGGGTCTCTCCAAAATTCATATGTTGCAGTCCTAGCCCCCAGTACATCAGAATGTGACCTTATTTGGGACTAGGGTCACTGGAGATGTAATTAGTGAAGATGAGGTCACTCTGGCAGAAGGTGAGCCTCTAAGCCAATATGACTAGTGTGTCCTTTTAAAAAAAAGGGAAATTTGGACACAGACACCACCCAGAGAGAACGCCGGGTGAAGAGGATGGCAGAGATAAGGTGAGCCAAAGCATTCCAGCAAAATGCCAGCAAAGCACCAGAGGTTAGGGGTCCGTGGGGGGTGGGGACAGATGCTCCCTCACAGCCTTCAGAAAGAACCAAGCCTGCCGGCATCCTGATCTTGGACTTCCAGTTTCCAGAACTGCGAGACAATAAATTTCTGCTGTTTAAGTGAGGTACTTTGTTCTGGATGCTCTAGCAAATGAATAGAAGGGCTAATGTCACTGAGCTTTGCATTTCAATTAAAAACAACTCACAAATTCAGTATTGGGGGGTGGGCGGGAAGCAGGTGTGGAGGAACATCTCAACAAACATCCAAAAGGGCGTACTGGAAAACAGAGGCATGAGTCTTGATATCACAATATTTAGCATTATATTTGGATGTGAACAAGGTTTGGGCAGTGTTTTCAAATGCTTCATTTTTCCTGCAGTTTCCAGCCACCTGCAGCTCAGTTCAGAGCGCTCCTTGCCAAGCACACCTGCAAGTACTAGCAATAACCGCCCATCTAGCATAATCACCATCTTCTTCTGCATGCTAAGTACCAGCTCCCTGAAAGCCAAGCGCTTCCCAGGTGCCCCTCACAGCAATCCCGCAAGGGGCTGACAGGTAATTCCTGGCATCACAGCGGACCCAGCCAGATCATGTCAATTCGGCATTTTTTGGTCCCTGTTTAATGACTCACTTTGCTCCACTTCCATCTTCCCTAAGTCACGTCGACAAGTGGCCTGATGGCTTAGAACTGAGCCAAACACCACATACTTGTAAGCCATAGAAATACTGTACAATCATCCAGTATTTCGTGGCTTCAGTACAATTTCACACACTAGAGGATCCCTAACACGCTAAGCTTTTAGATGAATGGATGGCAGTCCCTAGGGAAGAGAAAGCGACTTGTGTTCACGGAGTTAAAGCATGGAAGAGGCAGGCTAGACTTTCAGCTCTCATCTCACTCCACATCCTGTGACTTTATGGAGGTGAAACCTAAGCACCCATCTGAGTAGATGCAGACACTTTTTCCCCCTCGGTCAACAGGGAGAAAAGGAGCTGGAGGTGACAGAACAGGATCTAAAGTATTCATTTGGAAATTATTGTCATTAAAAAATCTCCAGTTTCTCTGCATTTTTATGCCTGTATTAAAAATGAAATGAAGTCATTAAGCTAAGGCCAGCTGAGAATGCCTCTCTGAGTATGCATTTCTGTTGCAACTCCCAGAGCTCTACTATAATCCTTCAAATTATTAAATAATTACTGTGTTTCCCTGGGGGTCACATTTGGCAACAAAACACTGTTTCAAATGAACCAGTGAATAATATTATACTTATGTTCTTAACTTCCTGGAAGCAACAAGAGACAAAATACTTCCCAGGTACAAACCAAAGAGGCAAGAAAAGGGTATTCTGCTTAGTTTGGAGGGTGGGGGACGTGAAATGACAGAGGAACATGAGACTCTGGGACATATTTTAATAATTAGTGTCATGCCCTTTCCCAACAACCTTGCACATCGGCAATTCTCCGCTGCAATCCTAGTTCTCTTCCATTTCAGGAGTGGCTACAACCACAACGAGAAAACCAAGCATATGGCTCTGTCCTTCTGGACATTTCTACAGTGCTGGTTGGGCTGCTTTGGAAAATCCCATTTTATCTCCTACAGCTATACGACCTCAAGTTGTCATTTCAAATAAAGTATGCTTCCACTGATTTTTATGGACACAGACAAAAGCTGCTACAACCTCTTTTTTTCCCCCCAAACCTTTCAAACCAACTGTAGTTGCTATGTAGGGTTATTTGTTTCTAAGGCAACAGCGTATATCCAAGTACTAATGGCCTGTCCTTTTGCCAGGCAACAAACAGCCTTGTGATGCAACTGCACCTGTCTCAGCTACGCGTTACTATGGAGACGCTCCAGTTGCTATGGCTACCATCACGCTAATCGCCTAGCAAAGGCAGACATACAGCAGTCTTCTCAGAGAGCCCAGCTGTTCCTCCCTGTCTCTTGCTGAAGACTGATTGTCTAGGGCCTGTGATGGAATGCTTCTCAACTGAGATGCACAAGAACTTCATTAAGGCTATTTCAGAGGATCACTTTGTGCTCCCTCCTGCAGAACAAACAGAGACCAGGAAAAGAATCTGCAAAGAAGTGGACTGTAAAACTACTGAAATCTATGACATCATGCCATTCCTAATTAACATCAACTGGTAGTCCAATGTCTCTTAACTGGGTGGTTACAATAGAAACATTTCTATACATTTTTAAAAATGTTTTTTTGTAGGGCTGAGGGATGCATTTCAAACCCAAGCACTGTGTATTTATAAAATCTATTTTAAAATATGGTTCTGTATTACATGACTCTTTTTTGTAATTTAACATTAATATGTTTTTTTTTTAAAAGTGACAGGCTACTTACTCTCCCCTCCAAATTATACATTTGTAAAAATGGTACCCATGACTTGACTGTCTCCAAACAAATGGGCATGTGAGGAGGAAAAAAAGCCTCCATTGTTGTCTGCTGTTTTCCTTGAAGAAGCAAACACCAAGTAACCACAACAAAATGATCACTCGGGAGCCCCATCTACATGGAGACCAGGAACGACAACAACTGAGTGAGCCGCCCTCGAACATCTGGAGAGACCGGCCAGACGAGGGGAAGACGGAATCGCTTGCTTGACTCATTCCTGTACTTTTATCCCAACAAAACGTGCCACATTCAGACGTGAAAGCTGTAAACTTCTCTTTGTAAGTGTTTCTACCCAGGAAGACGTTATTTCATCCACCATGAAGCCTTCTGGCAACATTCCTCTGCAGCAGCAGAAGCGGTAAGGTTTGCAGGAAATACCACAATGGATATGCCTCCTAATAATACTTAATGTCTTTCTCGTTTACCTAAAGTTATTTTTAAAATCTCACATAGCCTACTAAAGTAATTTCAGTGCCTGTCTCTGCCAAAATGCTGCAATTTCAGTAGACTCCCCCCCCCAAAAAAAGTCTGAATTGCTTACCTTTGATATGCCTGAGGAGAGATGGGCGGTGTACTGGATGCATGTGGGTGCGGGTGATAAGGTGTCTTTTTCAAAGCCTGAATTAGATTTTGTCTATACTCTGGGTCTATGCACCACAACGACCCTTTCCCAATACTCTGCAGAAAAAAAAAAAAAAGTAAAATACAGAAATATTAATACAGAAGTATGAAGTAGTTTGCAGTAAATAGATATACAGCCATGCACAGTTATTTATTTTTACAAGTTTCTTGTTTATGTGTTGACTGTTTGCCAGCCTTCAGTATTGTACTCTGACAACAGAACACCAACCAATGCACTTCAGTCTTACTCACATTAAGTTTGGAAGACAAAATGAACACATTATCACTGCATTATGTTGATACAATAATATAATTTTCATGTCCTAACTACCAAAAGAATGAGAATCCTTTATTATTTTTCAGTGTCAACTCTGAAGAACATACGTATGTTTTTCTAAACATGAGCTGTAATTTTGTCAGATCCCAAATACTGAAAGAAAGAGAGGGCTAAGACACCCTCAAAACACCATCTCTGCTCTAAAAATTGAGTTATGTTTTAAAACCATATTATATCGGTACCATTTCACAAAAACAGACAAATAATCCACTTTTTTCCAACTTACTCATAAAAGAACGACATTTACACTCAGAATGGAATTTTTTAATTACCTTCTCTAAGACACAAAAGAACAGACAGCAAAAGCCAGAATCCAATATTTATTTTTTTGGATTCCTCGGTTCCCAGCAATCTGCCCCAACTCTTAAGAGTTGAATCTTTAGAAGTCAAACTTTAAAATGCAGATTTTCTAAAACTGTTCCACAGAGAGAGGGAGACTTCCCCTCTGAGGCCCCCTGGAACTGGAGCAGACAGTTGGGCAGTCGCTGCTTTGGCTGCACGCTTTCAAGTGACCAAATGTACCCGAACTGTTTGATAAGATCATTTGTAAATATTTACTGATTTGGAGAGAAAAGAAGCTAAATTACATAAACCCCTGCCCACCCCATGCTTCCAAGCCAACAGCCTGCCTCAATTCCAGAACTATTGTTCTACAGGAAGACCGGTGCTGTCCTCCAACATTTAGAAAGCAAACGAAAAAATTGTTTCACTAACAGGGTGGGTGGGGAAGGGTGTTCTAGGAAAATCCCACTGAAGGAGCACTAAAAATAAGTTACTCCTAAAATCTTTAAAGACGTTTTAAAAAATCTGTATTTCAGGTATCAGTTCACCAAATAGTCTCCTTACAAGCCTTATGCACAGAGCTCATTAAAATACGTTACTATCAACAACATCAGCAAGCAGTGCAACTGGAATTAACTACTTCCGGTGTGCATTGAGAATAGGGGAATTGCTCAAAGCCATGGTCAGGGGCTGGAACCTCTGACCACCCCATTCACCCACCCCCAAGCACAGGCTTGACCCCAGACACGGGCCTGAGTCAGGCTGACCCATCTACACTAAACTTCAAAGTTCTCAGTTTAATCAACAGGATGTTTAAAGACCTGAAAGATTTCAACTTTGGAAAATTCAACATTCCTATGTGGTCTTTCCTTTCATGCATACATTTTGCAAGCCCAGAATAGTTCAGAGGGGCTGATGAGACTTCCCGAGTAAAGCAGACAGGCACCTAATAATCTTTCCTTCGCAAAAGAGCTGTGCAGGACACTTTTTAGAAGAAAAGCCAAAAGCTAAGGTGTGGAAGAGGCAAGAGTAGATCAGTAACCACCAAATTTGGGTAGTGTAAAAAAAAAACTCACCAAAGCCTGTAAACAGTAGGGGTCTGGAGCCCGGGGCAGTGGGATGGGGTGCCTTTCTGATCCCTTGCACACAAGGCCCCAAACCAACCACACGGAGAGCCATGGCCCACATACAACCCAAACATTTCTGCAATGAGATTATCTCAGTTCTGGGAACCTCATGACTTTGTTTTCTTCGAGTTAGCTTTCAGGGTGGGACCGTTTAATCTCACATGGACAAAACATGACAAAGAAATGAAAGACAACTGGCCCTCTCAAGGAAATAACAATAAGCCAAGAATGTGGTTTCTCCTAATCCTGACCTAAGTATCTTGTTTATTATACTATTAAGAACTAAACAGAATAAAGCCCCGGGGATCGTGCAGGACATTTCACCAGGTAACAGGTGCAGAGAGGCAGGCCAAGCAACAGTGAGAACGGCCGGTCTGGAGCCAAATGGACGCTTCTTGAGTGGCCCCGCACAGATCACGGCATCCTCGCTGGTAAGACAGACCCACGCAGACATGGGTGCGAGGCCCAGAGATGCTGTGATATAAAACATCAAACGCAGTGGCCACAGCTACGGGTGCTCAATTAATGGCAGATGGCATCATGAAGGCCTCTTTTTGACAGAAAAAAGAGAACAAAGCTGGCTGTATGATGTCTTTCATTAAATCAAGTCTGATCGATTTTCAAATCCAACCGTGGCAGCGGGCGGGGCCTCCAGCAAAATGACGCAGCAAGTGCGGATAAAACGACAGACTCCTCGTAGGCGCCCTCAGTCCTGGCTCAACAAATTCACTTGGAAGAGCTTCTCTGCATTCTAAGGTCCACCTTCTATTTTTGTCACTCTCTCTGCCTTCCATGCACCCCACACCCAATGCACTGGCTACTGTGGCTTCTCTCTTGCTCAGGAAGCCACTAACACCGACTCACACACTAGCTGTTCTAAGTTTTCTTTTGCCCAGGTCTCCCCATCATGAACATGAACCTGAGGTATAATTCCAAACATGGTCAGTACCTGCGGCCATCTCCCAGTACTTATTAATGGCACCTACTTTGATCAGTTCTGCATTTTACAATTCGAGAGGTCTGGAACTGCTGAGTTTTTTTTACAGATCAGATACTAATTTCAATATGTTTCATACTTAGAAGCATTGGCATTCCAAAGAGGGGAAAAGAACAAAAAGCATCTTCAGCACACACCCCTGGGGTCCACTGGATGACTCCAGCGACCTGACAGCGCAGTGTCAGGCCGAGCGGGGAAGGAGCATGAGACAGGCTGGCTCTGCACCTCGTTTTCAAGTAATCGTCTTGGTTTCATGTAACAGCTCAGAATAGCAAAATGGTTTACTTGAAAACTTTTAAAATGGAAATATTCAGTGGATAGAATGCTCAAGTTTCTTAGGCCAGGAAAAATTACATTTAATGCCCCTAACAGAGGAAAGAAGGATGTAATTTGATTATAGTTGTGTAATAAGTTTGAGAGTCTGAGCTTTCCTAGAAATATCTGGATCTCATCTGAAGACAAGAATATGGAGTGCTTTATTTTTTCTTTATAATGGAAATAACTGTGAGGGCCATGCACCGTTAAGTAGTAAGGAATTCAAAATAATAAGGGAAGAAAGAGCTTCATTTATAGACACATTTTTATGTGTGTGTATGTATATATATTTACACCCGCACATCTCCAGAGAAAACTAATGTGAAAAACCGAGTGGGAAGATGAATAGAAAGATATGGATGAGACCAAGTTTGTTTGTTTTTAAATTAAAAATCACCTGGAGAATAATAAATAACTCCTGTTAGCAATAAAAAGCTATTCACAAGAGGAAAAACAAACACGATCCTATATTGTAGGAAGAACTGATTAGTAAAAAATGGTGAAAAAAAGAAAAAAGATAACTAAATTAAATCTAACATCTAAAGATAATATTTTTCCCCTGTACTCTAGACGCAGGGACCCTCTCTGCAGGCTCACGATCTGCGCCCCATTCCCACGGCGCTTATCCGTCCACCCTGCCCGCGTCCCCATGTTCGTGTCCCTTCACTAGGTTTCCAGTTCCTGAGGAAAAACACATTTTAAACATTGTTATTCAAACTGTGGGCCATGATCCATTAATGGCTCATGAAATCAATGAAACTGATCACAATTAGCATTGTTTTAATGGAACAGAACCAAACAGAATAGACTAGAATAGAAAATAACTTTAGTAATGTATTGTGAAATTTGTGTGTATACATGTACGTACATGTGTACTGATCACAAGGTGACATATGCTGCGTACTGGGAGGCTGGGTCAACAAAGTTGGGGAACAGTGATCTAGGATAGCGGTCCCCAACCTTTTTGACACCAGGGGCTGGGTTTAGTGGAAGACAATTTTTGCACGGATTGAGGGGAGAGGAGGGGAGCTCAGGCAGTGATGCGAGTGATGGGGAGCAGCTGTAAATACAGATGAAGCTTCGCGCACTTCCCATCACTCCCTCCTGCTGCGCACTCCCCGCAAGTTTCATGGAGGACAATCTTTCCACAATGGGGGCTTGGGCGGTGGGGGGTGGCGGAGCTCTGCAACCTGAGCTCTGCAACCTGATCCCTAACAGGCCAGTAGCAGACCAAGGCCCAGGGAGTGGGGACCACAGACCTAGGACAATAGTATCCAGGTTTCAATCCCCTTCTCACCACTTCCGGGGGGTAAAGCCTCTCCTGCAGTAACGAGGACACGCGCACCACGGTGATGCTCGGGGCTGTGCTGCGGGAACCACAGCAGAACGGAGCGGGTGGGGAGCTGGGTACATGTTCTTGGGGAACCTGAAATGATGCCTCTTGACGTTTCTTATACGCCATTTCTGAGGGTGTTTCTAACGCTACCCGCTTTTGTTCATTTGTCCATTCATTTGCGCGTTCATTCATTCACATGGTACCCACTACGCAAATGACCCGTTAGTGAATACAAAACAATACAAAAAGGAGACTGCCCTTATGACGCTTGGATTCTAGAGGGAAAAAAATCGTAAGTAAGTAAAGAAATAAACAAAATCACGACAGACTATAATACCTGCTAGGAAGGAAATAAAGAGAGTAAAGAAAGGAAGTTGCTGCTGTGTGAAAAATAAATGAGTTGGAAGTGGGAAGAGCACCCGCAGAGATATGTTTGGAGGTGAGGCCACAGCCCATGCCCAAGATGCCGGGGGTGTTGGCGCAGGTGGCAGCAGTGGACACGGAGAAAGGAGGACAGCTTCAGAATGTACTTAGGAGAAGCAGTCGGACCTGGCCACGGATGAGAGGTGGCAGATAAAAGAAAGGGAAAAATAAAGGTTTGGTTTGAGCAACTAAGTTGAAGATGGGGAGAAGGGGAAAATCTACAACTCGTTTGAATTTATAAACTTGAACTTGTCTGTCTATTAAGATCTGCTGATTAAGGTACAGTCAGTCATACAGCACATAACAACTGCATATAAACAGTGGTCCTGTAAGATTATAATGAAGCATACACAGAAATCTGATATATGGCAATTGATACTGGCACTGCAGATCAAGCAGGAGATATGAGTGATATTCAGTAATTTGGTTTTCCATATGAATATATATATTAATACATATACCACCTAGGCTCATGTAAGTATGAACTCCATGATGATCGTCCATCACCGAACAAAATGCATTTCTCAGAACATATCTCCACCGTTAAGCGACACATGACTGTACGTGAAAGAAATTACTGGACATAAGCCACACCTCTCTTCCCTCTGCTATACCCTCCCTGACCCCAACCCTTATAGCAAAAGCTCATGAATGTAACGGTAGATCTGGGGTCGTCTGGCATTAGAGGTTTAAGTGGTTTCTCCACAGCAAGGTTTGGTAAACTTTTTCTTAAAGGGTCAGAGTAAATATTTTAGTCTTTGTAGGTCACATGGTCTCTGTTGCAACAACTCAGCTCTGCCATTGTAGCACAATAGCAACCATAAATGTAAACAAATACACATGACTGTGCTTCCTTAAGACCTTATTTACAAAAACATAGCCCACAGCTCACTGCCCTCTGCTGTACAGCTCCTCAAGTAGTATCCACAGTTCAGACTCAAAGCCCCTAAAATTTTCGGAACCTAAGAAACCAGGTAATGGGTCTTCAGGGGCTAAGAGATTTGGATGGGATCCTGAGGGTTGGGGAGGGGTGCTGATGATGATGTAAGTCAAGTGCCCCAAGGAAGGAAAGGGAGACCCTCTCGGGGCAGCAGGAGGAGGTCTAGACACAGATTCGAATAAGGAAGTCCATCGGTAATAAGAACTCGTATTATTTGTTGGGCTGCACCTAGCATCACTGCCTTGTGAAATCACTGTGTACGTGCAGCTCATTCTTCCTCTCTGGGTCGCAGCTTCTTCATCAATAAATGAGGGGGTCAGACCAAATCATCCCAAAGGCCCATCATTCTATGCTTTGAGAACATGTCATTACGGATTGATTGCTATACATGGGCTCTCACGTCCCCACCCCCTTCCCAGCTTATCAACACTGCCATGTTTCTGTTCTGGCCCAGTACCACACACCAGTGAGGTCAGTGAGAAACACGTTAATCGTGCTTTCAAAGGGGAGCCCTTACTTAGGTGACATGGACATTGGAGTCAGAAAGACCTGGGTCCATGTCTTATTTCAAATTCCTAGCTGTGTGACCTTGGGTAAGACACTTAACTGCTCTGAGCTGCAGTTTTCTCATCTATAAAATGGGAGTGATGTATTAATACCTGCTTCACAGTATTGTTGTGAGGATTAAATGAGATAACAGTGTGCCCAGCACACAGAAACAGCTCCATAAATATTAGCTCTCATTATAATGATGGCAACAAAAATATTAAATAACCAGCTTTCCTGGACACTAAGCTCTAAAACATTCAGTCCTTGCCCTGATGGAGCAGGTACTTGTCAAACTGTGAGATGATACAAATTTCATCTAAAAAAAACCCTGCACATGGCTATTTGTTTTCCATTGTCTGATGTTACTTTCCTTGGTCCAAAGGAAGCATTTTGTACCAGATGCATTAAGATGTAGATGGAAATGGAAGGATCAAAATAGAACAAAGCAAAGAACTGGTCACTGAGTAGTGCCAAGAGGGATGTGGGACTTGAGAAAGCCACTTGCTTTGAGTCACGTCCTTGCACATGGAAAGATGCCCAGGATGGTATGTAAGTCCAGGGCTCAACTCCCCACCACCTTCCTCCTTGAGGTGGAGAGGCCCAGTCCCCACACTGCACTGGGGCAGGGTAGGGAGCAGCCTGACTTAGAGTAAAGCTCGCTCGGCAGAGGGGGAAATAGGTGGAAGGAGCCTGCCTTAGATAAGGGAAGGAGCTCTCCAGCTGGGAGGGCTGGGCCTCTGAGGCCACTGTTCTCTGGGGAACATTCGGCTCACCGTGGAAACCGGAACTGACAAGGGCCACTCACTCGTCACCAAAAAACACTCGCAGCTTTATAGAGAGGGGGCCTTAGAGTTGACATTTTCATCAAATTGCCATTCTGCCCAACATATACGAAATTTTCCCAGATCTGGAAGGCAAGCTTGAAGTCTTCTCCTGGAAATAGCCTAGGTTTGTTTCACTATGCATAGCTAATTCCCTGGGGGCTCCCTGGCACAGACCCCGACACACCGGTCCTGCGTGTCTGCCCCCACCGCACAGGCTGCCCCTTTCTCCCCTAATGCGGGCTCCTCCTCTACTTTGGATCTGGCTTCTTGTTCAGCTCCTCTGGGCCAAGATGGCCTTAAAGGAGGAGGGACAGAGGGAGAGAGGGAGGGAGGGAGAAAGGGAGAGAGGAAAGGTGGGGAACAGGGCAGCGGGAGAGAGAGAGAGAGAACACAAGGCTGGGGGAGGCAGCAGCTAATACCCTTTGTGGAAACTCATCCTCAGCCCCCACCACCACCATCAGGTCAGAATTCAGACCTCAGTGGGTCACAAACCCATTCGAACTTCCATGGGCCTAAGAAAGGATGAGCCTTGGGCCTGATTTTGAAACAGATCACTTAACGTCACCTGTAAAGAGCTGACAGAGCTGGAGGCGTTGGGCAGGGCACCATGACACAAAGGCAGGGTCCATTTTCTTAGGGTACAGAACTTCCAGAGGAAGTCAGACAAGAAGCAATTGTGAAGAATTATATAAGCTGGCCAGAAGGCTACTGGATAACAGAGGAGGAGAAAGACAAGTCCCATTGGAGAAGGTGTTAAAACTGCGCGCGCGCGCACACACACACACACACACACACACACACCCTTGTCCCAGCTCATTCTGGGAACCCACTTGATGTCCACACCACCTGCTCAGGGGGCCCCTCCAGCTCCCACCTGGACTACCCCGGCTGGAATGCCCCCAGCTTCTTAGAGATTGGGTTCTCACCACACCTCTAACCTTCCCACCAAGGCCCCTGCGTGGAGTCTCAGCCCTTACTTCCATTCTTTCTATCTTTCAAGAGGATGAGAAGCAAAGATTACAAACTAACTCATGCCTGCATGCTCTGGGGGGCCACAGGCAATGCCAGGGCTTTCCCCAAGAACATTCCAGAAAGCATCCCCACGCATGGCCCCAATGAGGGGACTGACCTGTGTGGTTCTCGTCCGCACTGCTAACGTGCTGTGCTACTGAGGATAATTCATGTGTCCTCTAAGATTCGCAGTTGCTTCATCTGCACATCAGAGACAATATTATCTTCCCCAAAAGTCACGTTGGGCTTAAATGGGATGATGACGTATGTAACACGCCTGACACCATACACACCAAGTAAAAGGCAGTGAATCCACTTAATTCTCCTCTCTACCAAAAGAAGTCACAGAAGTTAGCTGATACTGGGGGAAAAAAATAGAACAGAAAGAAGATACCGTAAAAAATGACCACGGCATCATGGCCTCACCTTCAAAATATATGATTAGAACCACAGCAAAATGTTTAGCAAGTGAGTGATTCCTAAAGGCCCTTTGTTTTCCAAAACTCTATCATTTATAGTCTAAAGATGTCAGGGGAAATTTTTAAACTTCAAAAGCTTAAAAAGGAAAACAATCCGAGGAACTAACCAACTACACAAAAGAGGGAAGAAGAGAGGAAGAAAGAATAAAACTGATTACAAAGAATTTTTCTAGATAACATCATTGCCCATTTCCAAAACAAAATAGACAATTACTCCAGAAGTTTAAGATTAAAAAAAAAAAAGATTTCCCTAACAACCATGTACAGTGTTTTAAATATCCACCCTTGCTCTCTAATAGGTTTTTCCCCATCAAAAGCAGAAGGAAGGATGGAAAAGAAAAATTATAATTTCTCTTTCAAGACCCTGGCCCCATGAGCCTCAGTGTGGCTCTGGTTCCTGGGAGCGGCCCCTGCGGGCAGACAGGACAGGCCCCAGGACCTTGCAGACAACTCCAGCGTCTGCATCGAGTCCCTGGTAATCCCAGCCATGGGCTATTTCAAACCCAACAACAGCATGTCCTCTAAATATTACCTCCACTCTTGCAATCGTCCTGCTACTATTTTACAGACGTGTTCTAGAAGCTATAAAGATGGAAATCACAATTAACGTCACTTGTGCGATATTCGCATACATGAGCTCTGTGATGATTTTAACGCCCCAGTGGTCTTTTGGACGTGCACGTCTGAACGCCCTTCTGTCCCCTGAGTGTCTGCGGACATGGGGCAAAGGAACGTGGGTGACACAGGTGGGGAAGGAATTCTTTTAGGCACATGGTAGAATGATAAGGGCCCTGGTAAGTGCCTCATCTATGGTGGAGAAGCTGGACTGCGTATATGCATGTGTGTGTGTATGAATTTATGTGAAAACAAACAATCATCTGCTTGCATTAACACCTAAATATAAAACCAAAATAACCCCAAGATTTGCCTAAAGCCAAGTTAATCTCTAGGAGAAACCTGCTGTGGTGGAGTTGATGGGGGCGGGAATCACGAAAGATCAGTTTATCAGAATCTCTCCGAGCCGCTGCTCTGCCAGGATCTCTCCTTCGCTAGTACGCGATAGAGTCGTTTCTTTCTCCTTCTCTCCATCAACATCAATGTCATCTTCGCAGAGGGCAGGTTGTAGGATGCACACGTCTAAAGTATTTCACCTCTCGAGGCTGACAGATGTAGCATGTATTTGTTTGGGTTGAAAAAGAGCTATTTTTTTAACTACTCTGGGACTCTGGTCAGTACTGGTTCATAGCCTGTTAGGAAATGGGCTGCACAGCAGGAGGTGAGCGGAGGGCAACCGAGCAAAGCTCCATCTGTATTTACAGCCGCTCCCCATCGCTTGCATCACCGCCCGAGCTCTGCCTCCTGTCAGATCAGTGGTGGCATTAGGTTCTCACAGGAGCGTGAACCCTACTATAAACTGCGCAAGCAGGGATCTAGGTTGCTCGCTCCTTATGAGAATCTAATTCCTGATGATCTGGGGTGGAGCTGAGGCAGTGATGCTAGCGCAGGGGAGCAGCTGCAAATACAGATTATCGTTAGCAGAGAGGTTTCACTGCACAATAAATGTAATGTGCCTGAATCATCCTGGAATCATCCCTCACCCCACCCCCCATCCATCTTCCACGAAACCAGTCCCTGGTGCCAAAAAAGGTTGGGGTCTGCTGCTCTAGACTATTGCTTCCCGACTGCCAAAAGCAGTCAAAAGCTAGTATGCTAACATTGATCAATAATAAAATGACCACTAAAACATCCAAATATATTTACTTAGAAATGCTGTCAATCTCCACTTTGGTAAGTTCTAATAAAGAAAAGGAAACACACACACACACACACACACACACACACACACACACACACTCATACTCCAAGTCAGGAGGCCAAAGAGTTGCCATCTTTAAAATCACTATCTAGCTAGATCTTACGTATCCATGAGGGTTAACTACTCTCCCCTGTCTGAAACCTCACAATACTATGCAGGCAGGCTGAAAAAAGAGTACAGACACAGAAGGGTTTTAAAAATTTTCAAACGCTGGCAAAACACACAGGAAGTATAAAAAGCTGTTCGTTTCATACACTTCTAATACCAGCCATGCTATACCACCGTAAAGAATCAAACTATTAATCAGACGACTTCGAAATACCATGTGGCAGCAAACCATATATTCACATGCACACACACAGGATAGATGGATAGATAAAAAATCCTACATGATAATTTAACTAATAACTTTATCAAAGAAAAAAGATAAGCAAATTTTCAAGGTTTTATTTGTCACCTGATATGAAACAAGAATGTATAAGGGTGTAATAAACTTGTGTGGAATGTGGGTACGTTCCTTTTTTTTAATAACAGTTGTTTGTATCACACCCACAATCTTTTTTTTTTTTTTTTGGAGACAGTCTCACTCTGTTGCCCGGGCTAGAGTGAGTGCCGTGGCGTCAGCCCAGCTCACAGCAACCTCAAACTCCTGGGCTCAAGCGATCCTCCTGCCTCAGCCTCCCGAGTAGCTGGGACTACAGGCATGCGCCACCATGCCCGGCTAATTTTTTCTATATATTTTTAGTTGTCCGATTAATTTCTTTCTA
>CAUYSK010100007.1:0-21813 GCA_963575035.1 Avahi laniger
ACACTGCTCTGCCCAGGCCCTCCAGACGACGCATTCTGCCTCAGCCCCGAGGAGGGGACAGGACGCCTCCTCAGACGCCTCCTCCTCACCTGCCACGGCCACATAATGCTCCCCGCCCTGCAGTGTCCCCGTCTCTCTGCAGGTTTGTGAAGGTCGGAGGTCGACGCCCTGGCCCCGCCCCTGCCTGGGGGGAGAGCCGCGCTGCCCTGGCTGCCGCATCCTGCTCCCGCGGACCCCACGGCACCCACCTGGCTGTGCACCTTCTCCAGCTCCTCCTTGCTGACCGACGTCTTGCTGTCCTCCATGGTGCCCAGAAGGAGCTGCACGTCTGCCAACAGCGCGTGCGTCCTCCTCAGGTCCCTCCGAAGACGCTTCTCCACGTCAAAGTCCCGATGGCCGATCTGGAAGCCAATGGAAGGTTCGTGAGCTTAGATGACAAAGCCGTGGCCAGGGTCCAAGTTTTCTGGATCCAGCCTCCCTAAGTTCAAATCCTGCATCATACAGCCACCCCCACTGTATGATCTTGGACAAGATCCATCTCCTCCCTGAGCCTCAGTTTCTTCATCTGTAAAATGGGGCTGGTACTGACCACACAGGGCTGCTGTGAAAATCACATACATGCTGTGTGGATCCAAAGTCATTCTGTCCCATCTTTTGCACCAAAGTCATCAATATGACCCCACCTCATCTCGTCAGAGCCTGTCCCTCTGCTTCTGGCCATTTCTGCTGGTAGAAGTCAAGACAGCCCTGGGTTGGAGAGGGTATGAGGGAGACTTCTGGGGGTTATTAACATTATTGACCTGCAATTTTGTGCTTTTTATGAATTTATGGAAATTAGTTGAGCTGTACACGTGGGATGTGGCGTGCTTCTCTGCATGCATGTTACACATCGGTGAATAGTAACCATGTTCCTTTTGAAGATCTAATTTGCAATCTTTTCTGTCCTTTGAGCTGGTCCCACTTTCCCAGTTTAAGGTCAGGCAGATGAGATCATTTCCTGCAGAGGGACCTTACCCAGAGGTGAGCACATTCCTTCCCCCAGAATCCTGAATTGGTAGGGAACAGTTGTCAAGCGGGTCCTGAAGAAGCCACATCCTGGACTGGGCACCAGGAGTGTGACCTTAGACTTCTTGACAACTTGCAGTGGCCAAAAAATATAGGCTGAGACAAAGCAGAGGAGGGGCAGGATTATATGGGGCCCCGCATGAAATTCCGACAGCCTGCGGGCTCCTCTGGAACCGGCATTGACCAGCGTCCCCGAGAGAAACTAACAGCCCCCTTCTTGGACTTTTCGAGAGACCGTGGGAAAGAACACAGCCCCACACACCAGACGCCGAGTCTTAAAGACAGTGGGTGCAGATGCCTCAACGCTGGGACTGGTTTCCACACGCCTAGAAATCAGTGCCTCCGTGCCAAATGCTACCTGTTTCCTGGAATGCTGAGAATGCCCCAGA
Organism: Avahi laniger; assembly: GCA_963575035.1. Lineage (NCBI taxonomy): Eukaryota > Metazoa > Chordata > Mammalia > Primates > Indriidae > Avahi > Avahi laniger. The sequence goes on from CAUYSK010100007.1 coordinate 1,455, forward strand.
ATATTCTAGAAAGAATGTGGGGTTGAGGATAAGATGAGCTTGCTTTAAACCCTGGCTTACCATTTGCTGATGGTGGGAAATGTGACTGAATCGCACCACCTCTCTGAACCTGAGTTTTCTTGCCCATAAAAAGAGAGGTTAAAAAAAAAAAAAATCCCCGTCCTTCGTGTCGAGATAAGACAAGGATCAGACGTGATAACGGATCACAAAGCACTTTGTACGCTGTTGAGTGCTTTACAAACATAAAGGCTTATGAGTATCGTCTGATGACCTAGAATGTGGTTCCTCTAGATTTCACATTCCTATTTCTCTACTGCAGGATTTGAATTATTTGAAAAATGAGTTGGTTCTTAGAATATAGCCCTTTTTCTGAGATGTACGGCTTTGGCACATTTAAAATGCTCTCTCTCTCTCTCTTTCATCACCTGCTGAACTGAGCTGAGGGCTGGGCACAGTGCCAGGCTCTTTGTCACATGCTATTGCATTTAACTCCTTTGACAATCTCTTAAAAGTAGACGTTATTATTATTGCCTTTACAAATGCAGTAATAGCTTACATTTATAGACACTTTCTAAGTGTCATACACTATTCTAAACGCTTTGCGGTGATTAACGCACGTAGCCATCGTGGCGACTCAGTGAGGTGCGTAGTGCGATGAGTTCCATTTTACAGATGATGAAACTGAAGCTTACAGAGATGAAGTCATTTGCCAGAGATCACACAGCCAGGAAGGAGCAGAGTTGGGATAGGAATCCTGCTTTTCTGGCTGGAAAGAGGTAATTTCAGTAAAATATATCATGAGACAGATATGTTTTGCCCTGGAGGCACAGAGGAGCATCAGCTAGCTCAGGCTGGAGTGGCAGAGGGCGGTAGAAGCGTGCTACTCCTGGCTGGGGGAGGCTCAGGAAAGGCATTGCAGGTAGAAGGCACCGCGTGAGCAAAGACAGAGAGCAGAGGAACAGTCTGGTATGTGCACTTCTGGGGGGTTGACCTGAGGATATAAAACCCCACAGTGGGGGCAGGTCACAAAGTGAGAGAAGTTACCCAGGGCTCTTAAGTATAGACTGCCATGGGGAAATAGAGGGGTGGCTCATAAAAGTAACACAGAGAGGGCAAGTGATCAGCCTAAGGTCACACTGCTACTCAAGGCTATAAAGGGATTTGAACCCAGGCAGCTCAGCATTAGAATGCAAGCCTCTAACCACTACACCACAGTGCCCAGTGCTATGAGCTAAACCCAGATTTACTTACTCTGGAGCCCAGATTTGTACCATGACGAAACGCAAGCAGTGGGCATTGCATGGTTCTTACACTTGCATCTGCTTGTGCTGTGCACACTCTGCAGTGCCTTTAACTCCCCCGTGGGGTGAGTCAGCATCAGAGACATTCCCTGACGTTGGCACTGACCCTGCTGTAGAGATGGCCCAAGTTCTACAATCGTCACTGCCAGAAAGCCCCTGAAAATGCCGGCACCCTCTCCTTTTCAGAGAGAGCGTCGCAAACAAAATTCGCAACAAAATCTCAGACGAGTCATCCTCCCCTTTATAATGAATTGCTATAAGAGAGGAGGGCAAAAAAAACCCTCATTAGGTTAATGAGAAATAAATGTCATTCTGTGAGTTCCCAGTTTGTGGCACAAAGATTCAAACTTGGATAAAGATGGTGAATAATTAACCAATAAATCTGAATGATGTTCAGTGCTACTGTGGGAAACCATATTCAAACCTTGATTGGTTCACCATTTATCATAACAGCAAATTATTTGGGGCAGTTGCTAAATGTCCACTGTCAAAGAACTCTCTGAAGCATCATTAAAATATGATCTCGAAGTGCTGTTAGGGATAATTGAGCCACTTTAAAGAGGGGGAAACTGAGGCTTGGGAAGAGAATGGTTGTTGCCACAGGTTTCTGAGCTGCCTGATGACACTATGGAAAAAAGATCGCCCACTAAAGTATGGCTCTACCTAACTGGACCTTATCCCTTTCAAGCAGAATGGTGTTAGATTTTAAAAATTACAGACTTTCAAATAATACAGACTTCATTTAAACTCTATTCAGGGCACTAATTGACTATATGATCCTGGGTCAGTTGCTTTACCTCTCTGATTATCACTTTTTTCATTTATATGAAGAAAATAATAACACCTATCCCACAGCATTGCTGCGAAAATTAAAATATATTAGAAAAAAATTATGATTAAGTAATAATCTTAAAATGTATTAATAACTACTAAAAGAATAGAAATATAGTTTTTGGCTTCTCAGCCAGCAGTAAAACAAAAGGAAACACCAAAAACACTATCCAAAAGTAGGAAAGCAATAAAGAAAGAGCAAAGAAAAGGAAAACAACAAATGCTAACCACAAAATAAGATAATACAAAGAGTTTCAATATAGTAGGCATTACAATAAATGTAAATGAATTCAATTTTCCTATGAAAAGTTAGAGACTAAAAATATTGGATTAAAAATTTCTAGCTGTAGGCCAGATGTGGTGGCTCACGCCTGTAATCCTAGCACTCTGGGAGGCCAAAGTGGGAGGATCGTTTGAGGTCAGGAGTTCAAGATCAGCCTGAGCAACAGAAAATAACATCTCTATTAAAAATAGAAAGAATTAGCTGGGCATGGTGGCACAGGCCTGTAGTCCCAGCTACTTGGAGACTGAGGCAGGAGGATTGCTTGAGCCCAGGAGTTTGAGGTTGCAGTGAGCTATGATCATGCCACTGCACTCTAGCCCAGGTGACAGAGTGAGACTCTGTCTCTGAAAAAATAAATTCAGGTGTTTAAAGGAAGCATGTGAACACACACAGAGATACACGCATTCAGAAAGGTTAAAAATGAAGGGATTAAAAAAAGATCTTGCAGGAAAACTAACTAAAAGAAATCAAGCAAAATAAAATAGGCAGAAATCATTCATGGAGAAAGGAGAGATACTATATCAGAATCAAAGGAACAATCTGCCAAGGACATAAGGCAATACAAAACTCAGGTGCAGCTAAATACACAGCCACAAAATACATGAGGAGAAACTATAACAGAATTATTAGCAAAACTCACTAAAACCACAATGATAGGAGGACTATATCAGGACTCTCTTATAAGCAGATCAAGTAGACAAAACCAAATTTAACAGGAGGTAATTTTTAAAAATGTAATTATAGATTTTTAAACTTTTACTTTATGGTTTATGCTTTTATATTTGCATATAATTTTGAAATCAAAAGATTAACAAGTTTGCTCTATTTGCCATGTATAGAACCCTATTCCTCATAAGCAGCTACATTCTTTTCCATTCAATAATTTGTTAAACTTGACCATGAACTGGGGCAACAAAGAGATCTCAACAATTTCAAAGAAAAAAAAATCTTATGCATTCTATCATGTTATCTGTCCAAACTACATTAAATTAAACATTAACAGTAAAAAGTTATCCTAGATAATCCCAAATGTTAATACACTTGAAACTCAGTTTACAAATAATTGACAAGTTAAAGGAGGAAAGCACAGAAGGTATGAAAAAACAGCATGTAAGGGTGGAACTAGGGTAGCATTTCAAGGTGAAGGCATTATCTTAAATGTACTTTAAAAAACATTTTAAATGGAATAAAAAATATTGAAACGGAGTTAAAAACTTTAACACCAAAACTAAAAAATGAACAAAAAACTAAATCAATGAAAAGGAGAAGGAAAAGGAAACAAACAAAAAGGGCAGAGGCTAATAAATACAAGACAGAGAAACAATGTAACAGAAGCTGGTTGTTCGAAAGGATTAACAGGCAAATTTCTAACGAGACTGAGCAACAACAACAAAACCCTCAAAAGTGGACATTATTCATTATATGATTGAAAAAGAAAATAATCTGATACAGTAGCATTTTTAAAACCATGAGAAAACACCGTAACAAGAATTTTTATGCCAACCTATATGAAAAGTCAGATGAAATAATAAATGTCTAGAAACATATTAGTTACCAAAATTTACTCAATAAGGAAGAGAATAATATCTGAATTTGCATTCAATTATTATTACAGAATTTTGAGACAGCAATCAAATGCCTACCTTACCCCCTAAAAGAAACCAGACCCAGAAGGATTTACAGGCAAATTGTATCAAGTCTGCAAGAACCATCTGACTCAAATATTTTAAAAATTATTTAAGAAATAATTTCAAACTTATTTCATGAGTTTAATACAACATTTGCCAAAGATAGTCTAGGGGAAGAAAATTACAGACCAATCTTAACTTACGTGCCCAGTTTCAAAAATCCTGAATAAAATATTAACAATTCAAGAGAGCAGTGTATTTTAAAAAAATAACTGAGATTTATCTGAGAAATATGTCAGCATACGTTATACTATCTAAAATATTCTATACTACATTAATAAATTAATAAGATAAGTCATAGGATTATCAACAATGGCAGAAAAAGCATATAACAATATTGAACGATAAAACATTTTTTCAAGATACTAGAAAACTACAAATAGAAGAAGGCTGATTGAACCTTATTAAGCTCATGTACCATATAACAACTTTTTGATCCATGACGTACCATATTTATGATGGTAGTCCCATAAGATTATAATACCATATTTTCACTGTACCTTTTATATCTTTAGATGTACAAATACTTACCATCGTGTTACTGCTGCCTACGGTATTCAGTACAGTAACACGCTGTCCAGGTTTGTAGCTTTGGAGCAATAAGCTATACAATATAGCCTAGATGTGTACTAGTCTATACCATCTAGGTTTGTGTAAATTCACTCTGTGATGTTTGCACAATGACAAAATTGCCTAATCTGCTTTCTTGGAATGTGTTCCCATCACTAAATGATGCATGACTCTACTTATCAAACATACACTGCAAGTATGTATATGCCAAGGCTTTAGAAGCATTCTTATTAAGGTCAGGGACAAGGAAAAGATGTCAAATATCTCCTTTACCATTCCATCTCATATTCCATTGGCCCAAGTCAGTGAAATAAAGTAAGAAAAAGAAACAAGAGATAGAAAGTATAACATTTTTTCTCTGAAATTGTTGAGCTCTCTTTGTTGCCCCAATTCATAGTCAAGACGCAAAACTGTTCTGAATTTCAAATGGTAAGACTCTTAATGTAGAAAATCCAAAAGAGCCTACAGAGGAAATATGAAAACTACGAGTTCGGCATTGCCGGATACAAGATCGACACACAATAATCAATAGTATTCTCATGTGCCACAATAACCAATTGAAATATAGACTATAGAAAAATATTCTATGCATAATAGCCATAGAAACTACAAGTTTCCTGAAAATAAACCTAACAAAAAAGTGCAAGACTTGTATGGATAAAACTAAGAAGATATTACTGAAAGCCATAAATAAATGAGGAGAGTGAGCATGTGCAGTAATACAACAGTTCGATATATAAAAAGTCAGTCCTTCTCAGCTAACTTATAAATCAATACGTTTCTGATGAAAATCACAATAGTCTTTGTTATGGATCTAAATGAGAAGATTAAAGGATCCAGAAAACAGGCAATGTTTAAAGACAAGCAAGGTGGCTATCCTACAAGCTATCAAAACCTCGCCATTAAGACCATATAGTCTTTTTTTTTATTTCTTTTTTTTAATTTCAGGATATTTTGGGGGTACAGATGTTTAGGTTATGTATGTTGCCCTTGCCCCCCCCAAGTCCGAGTTTCAAGTGTGTCCATCCCTCGGATGGTGCGCATTGCACTCTGTGTATGCACATACCCGTCCGCTCTGCTCTGCCTGACATCCAATAGATGTTATTCTTACATGTGCACTTATGTGTTGATTAATGCAGAACAGACAAACCAATGAACCAGAATGAAGAGCTCACCAAACACCAGGCATACATGCAAACTGTAGGAAAGAAACTCTTCATGAAATAAAACAGCTCATCTATATCGAGGGAAAATAGATTCCTACCTCGCACAATACACCCAAATAAAATCTAGATGGATTAAAGATCTAAAAATGTCAAAAACAATACTTTAGAATTTTTAAGAACTATGACATTTTTATGAACGCCAGTTAAGGAAAGATATCTTAAGATATAAAAGCACAAACCATAAACAAGATCAATTAATATGGCTGTATTTTAAAAACTATTTATCTTTATTTATTTATCTATTTTAGAGACAGGATCTCACTCTGTCACCCCAGCTACAGTGCAGTGGCATCATCAAAGCTCACTGTAGCTTCAAACTCCTGGGCTCAAGGGCTCCTCCTACCTCAAACTCCCGAGTAGCTGGGACTGCAGGTGCTTGCCACCACGCCCGGCTAATTTTTCTATTTTTTGTGTAGATGGCGTCTCACTCTTGCTCGGGCTGGTGTTGAAACTCCTGAGCTCAGGCAATCCTCCCGCCTCAGCCTCCAGAACAGCTGGGACTACAGGCACATGCCGCATCACACCCAGGTGATTAAAAAACACATTGTATTAACCGAAGGACATTATAGACCTAGTGATTATCCATAATGTAGGAGATAGTTTCAAACTTTATAACCAAAAATGGATTAGCATCTTGTATAAGGATCGCGCATCATCAATAGAAAAAAAGCGGAGACGAAAGACTATGAACGGGTAATTCAGATTAAAAAAATCCACAATCGACACGTGGAAACTTCACCACAAATGGGGGACATTCAGTGCTATTTAACTTCCAATGCCCAGGAAAAAATTTTAAAATGTCTAGACAGTGCCATGTCTTTGCCGGGATATGGAAAATCAAAACCTGACACCCTGCTGGTGGGAGTGGAAACTGCCACAGTCACATTGGGGAACAATCCGGGCCACATTTAACAATTCCAACATTGCACGTTTCTAGGAGCCAGCAATTCCTCTTCCAGCCACAGACCCTGGAGAGACTCTTGCCCATGTGCACAGAGAGACACACGTAAGAACAGGCACTGCGGTTTTGTGTCTTAGGGTGGAAGCAACTAAATACTCCCCAATAGAAAAATGGAATTAAAAAAAATGAATACTATGCGAATCAATTAAATACTAAGTGAATTAATTCACTAAGTGAATTAGTTAAATCTACATGCTTTATCATGGACTAACCTCAAAAACATAGTATGGAGGGAGACAAAGGAAAGTGCAGAATCGTATGTGCTGTACATGGTTGGAGTCAAAATGTACACACGGGAATTACATGTTTCAACCTCAGGATGGTGGTTCCCTCCGCAGGGGTGGGGAGGGAGGAGCAGAGTGAGACTTGGAAGCGACTCCAAGAGGACATCGACTGTTCTTGAAATGTTTTGTTTCCTTAACAACAGCTGAACCAAACATGGCAAAATGTTAATTTACGTGAGCCCTGGGCGCTTGGTGTATAAACACCAATTACATTATTTTTTCTACTTTTCTAAAGATTTGGCAAAGGTCATAACGAAAACATTTTAAAATCATCAAATGCGATAATTTATTAAAAAGCCTCCAGCTTGATGACTAACACAAAATTGGCATTTTATTCATCTAAATTTACCTTCCCTTTACATGTAACATTTATTTTGGCGATATTTATAAAAGCCTCTCTCTTTATTGCGTTACCTGCTTTGTGTTCTCAAGTGAACTGTGCTGAACGGAAGGCAACCTTGTCCCGGGGGTTCCTGACTATCATTCTAGAATCTGATATTGGGCTGTGCTCTCTTGCACTGACGCTAAAGGAAACCAATCTCAGTGGCTCTGAATTCAATGGGCCCGATTGTTTGGTGAAACTAAAAAACCCAGAGAGGAAGGAAGATTATGTAGCTTTCCTGTTGATTCTCTGGGCTTCCAACGCTCCCTCCCATTGCTGTGGTGGCCCTGTCCTGGAATTCACTCAGTTCATCCGTTTGTTTTCAAATACATAATGAGCACTGATTTTGTCCGTGGCCTGGTTGTCCCAGGTGACCATGTGAAGTGGACCCACGTTCTTTTGTAAGGGAAGCAAATGAATTTGGGAAAGGATACTGACACAAAGACCATTACTAGTCAGCAGACACTGAGCCCACATTAAGCAAATACAATAAAATACACTCCTGTGATACTTTAAAGGAAACTGTGGAAGCCACGGGCTTTTCTCTCCAATGCCGGGATTTCATGCAGCAGCGGCGCCCGCAGGGAATGGAATATTTGGGGAATGAAAGAACGATTCCTTGCAACTCTGAAATCAGAAGCCGGCTCTGAGCTCTGCTGGCTACTTTAGTACAGCAGCGGCTCTCTGCAGGGAGGGAGGCTGATTTTGTCCCCAAAGGACGTTTGGCAACGTCTGTAGACATTTCTGATTGTCACAACTGGTGTGTGCGCTTCCGGCATCTAGTGGGTGGAGGCCAGGATGCTGCTCCACATCCTACAATGCACGCAACAGCCCCACCGCAGAGAATGATCCAGTTCCACATGTTCACGGTGCTGCCCTCGAGACCCCTGGTGCACAGCGGTGGCAGCTGCTTCGCAAGGCTCTGCTCCCCAGAAGCTCAGAGCAGTTAACTAGCTCGCTCGAAGCCGTGTGCACAGAATCAGCTCGACTGGGACTTAAAGATGCATTTGTCTGACTCCAAGCCTGGCTACTTCTAGCAAAAGTCAGATTCTCACTAGGGCAGCCATGAGCCGTGGCCATTCACACTCACCCCATTGAAGCAAGGACTGTCTATACTCTTACCCCAACGGTTGCTGAAGGCAAGACAACCTCACCTATCGCTCCTGGCTGAGCCCTCCCTGTTTATGCCCATGGGTTCTTCCAAGAGCCCTGCTGTTTGCAGGCAGCTGAAGGTCACCTTGGGAGAGCTAGTGAGCATGGGAGGAAGAGAGTTGGTGGAGAAGGGGCCGTGTGGGCAGGCGGCATAGGCCAGCCGAAACGCCTGTTCCTTGGCCTTTCCTGAAGACCGGAGGATGGTTCCCCTCCAGCTGGTCACCCCGTGAGTCCGTCTCTCTAACAGGGCCTGGAGGCAGGGAATGTGTCCTCCCGAATGTCTGCTGACGTCTCCCACTCACCTGATCACAGAGGGTTCCGATCAAGCCTTCCAAATCCTGCTTCTCGTGAAGGACCATCTGCTTCTCTTCATGCTCTTGCTGCAGCTGCATTTCCAGCTGACGAAGCTACGGGACGCAGGGCAGAGGCACACACAGTGTGAAAGGGCTCAGTCTGGACAAATCCCACAAGGCAGGGACCCTCGGGAGGAAGGAGGGATGTGGAGCTCGTGGCTTTACTCCACAAAGGCTGCCCTGGTGACTGGGAGGGAGTGTCTCTGTTGGAGAACTCCGAGGCCTAAAAGCTTGGGGGCTGGACAATGATGGGGAGCCCCTTGCCATTGACTGTGAGGCCCCTCTCCCAGCTCCCCAACGGAACAGACATCTTCCTCTTATAGTCATGGCCACTGCTTGAATATTTGAAAGTCTTGGCACTGGGATTTTTCAAGGCTCTGAACAACATTATAGCCAACATATTAAAATGCATCTACTTCCCTTATTAAATGTATACCATGGTGCAAAAAAATGTTGCATTTGAAATTATTTGGTGCTAAAAACTACATGCATATCTCCAAAACTCGTATGTTGAAACCCTAACTCCCAATGCAATGGTATTTGGAGATGAGGCCACAAGGAGGTAACTAGGTTCGGATGAGGCCATGAGGGTGGTGCTCCCATGATGGGATTAGTGCCCTTATAGGAAGACACAGCAGACAATTTGCTTCCTCTGTTTCATTCTCTACCATGTGAGGCTACAACAAGGAGGCGGCCGTCTGCAAGCCAGGAGGGGAGCCCTTGCCAGACACTAAATCTGCAGCACCTTGACTTCAGACTCCCTAGCCTCCACAACAGCGAGAAATAAATGTTTGTCGTTCAAGCCACAGAGCCCACAGTATTCTGCGATGGCAGCCCGAACAAACTAAGACATTTGACTATGAGCAACTCGTCTGATTTACAATTGGCTCTGATTTCTCCGTGATTGCCCAGCAAACACAGGCATTCCCCACTCAGGTGAATACGCCTCTGTAGCTGTGCTTTGCAGACACCCACCCCCAGCCTCTTTCGTGTATGTTACCTCATCGCTCCATCCTTCTTCTCTGCCTCATGCCAGGGATCCTATTTCACAGGTGAGCAAACTGAATCCCGGGGGATCGGAAGTACACAGCTTGCATCAGTTGTTGTTTAGAGGAGTCAGTGTCCTGTCTCCTGGCCCCAGCTCTCTCTGCCACGCAAGAGAGGCCCAGCCTTCCCACCCAGGTCACTAACAATTGATTTCCTGCCACAGTGACCGATAGACTGAACAGAACAGTCACTAGAATGTGAAGTCAATGTCAGTGTCTGTCACAGGAGAAAAACACCTTTCTCTGACTTCACCCTCTCCCTTTATAAATCTGTTCACGGAAAAGCCTCGGTAGGGTCTGGGTCACATCTCCAACTCATCAGAGCCTCGGTTCCGGGCACATACACCATTCCTTGAGGCATTCTTGCAACAGACCAGAAATTTGTGCAACCTTCATCTGAAGGAACTTGGGCAGGGACAGCGGGTGTTCATCTCCTGACCCATGGAGGGGAAAAAAAATACCGATTGATGGTCAATTCTACAGAAAGCGAGTTCATTTCAAAACTTTCTTTTAAGAGTGAGAACTACAAGGCATTCTGCTCATATCTGTTTTTAGAATGAAGACTGGAAAAGATAAAACCCATTTTGAAAAATATGTAAAATAATAAAAACTATGTAACAAGCAAGCCAAAGTTTTCCGGAGTGTGTTTCTGTAGAATATTCCCGTGGTGGTGTTTGCACATGTGATGGAAGGGGAGGGGGTCATGCTAGAATAAGTGTGGGAACCTGTCAAACGAGGCTTAACCCAAAGCTTTCTAGCAATCCCACTTGGAGGATTCATCTTACATTCCCATCAGTCAATACACCTATTAAGATGTTTATCTCAGCATTGGTTATAACAGCAGAAAACCAGAAACAAATTAAATGCCCGATGAGGGGGATTTGTTGAATAAATTAGAGAACATGTTTAGGGTGTAATACTGTTAAGTCATGAAACATACAAGTTAGATACGTATTTACAGACATGAAAAGAGCCCACAGCAAACTGCTGAGTAGAAATAGCACGCTTCAAAACAGCACGACCTCATTTGGTGAGAGCGATATCTCTGCAAATACGTATGTGTGTATGCTCAGTGAAAGAACGATGTAAAAGAACATTGAAAATAGTAATAATGATGGTTCCTAGGTGGTAAGGTTTCAAGGGTTTATTGCTTTTTTTATACACTGTTTGGAATGTCTGCAGAGATCTCGGATAAAATGTAAGAAATGATTTGAGCTGCAATGGAAATAGCCAGAAGGGATTGGTCTCATTATTGAAACGAAGAACCCCTTACCCAAGGCATCAGTCACACAAGGCATTATGGGCTCTTAGTAGAAATTTTGGCATGATTATTCTGGAAAGTTCCAGAGGCTTCTAGGAGTTCCAAGATTGTATTTAAGACAGGTACTTCTGCTCCTGCACCCTTGGAAGTACCTCAGGAGCTAAGGTCTCAGGTGCTTAGAGAAAGAGCCTGTCCCAGACCCCAGGCCCTGCCCCCGCGCCCCGCCACTCTAAGGAAGAGGACATCCGGATTGGGCCTGCCGGGCCCCAGGGCGCAGCTGTGCTCGCTGCTCACTTACCCGCTTCTGGCAGGACTGACGGACATCCTCGAGCTCTTCCTCCTGGTCCTCACGGTCCTTCTGATGCATCTGCTTCATCCTCTGGATCTCCAGCTCGAACCGCTGGCGTAGCTGGTGGGGGGGGCGGGGACAGAACGTGAGGGTGACCCTGTCCCCCCACCTCGGCCTCCATGTCATCTCTGGCGTTCTAGTTGCATTTTCACTTGTGCAAGGCATCGGTGAGAGTCAAGTTCTCTCCCTAGGCACCCCAGAAGGTGAGAAATGGTAGATAAATAGCCCAAATGCCATCTCTGTCCCTTCTTGAGGTTGGAACAAGCCTCACTAATCAATCACACTGTCCCACTGAGTCTAGCCTCAGAATTCTTCTCAACACTCTTAAGATGAAACAAATTTCTCATCCCGGGAGCAGGCACCAGCAATGGTGTGTGTGTGTGTGTGTGTGTGTGTGTGTGTGTGTGTGGAGCAATGATAGAACAAAAGTTTCCAACGATATGAACGTCTGGAGAGGAAGGTAACTCGCCAAGATGTTACTTTGGACAATTCACGTCACCTTTGGATGAGTTCCCTCTTTCTCCGTAGAAAACATCCATCTTACGTCTATGGCCACACCACCCTGAACGCGCCCGATCTCATCTGATCTCAGACGCTAAGCAGGGTCGGGCCCAGTTAGTACTTGGATGGGAGAGAACAACCATCTTAGAATGCTACCGTGAGTATTAAATGAGATGATTCACACGAAACGTCTAGCACAGTGCCTGACACATAAATATTACTTTCTCTTTCCCCATTAGTTTGAAAAGAGAGAAAAAAAGTTATTCCCTCCCTCCCTGGCAGCCTGACGTAAGTATGAGTAAGAGCTCCACGAAGGAGCTGAATCTTTTAAACGAGTCTCCAAACACGTGTGCACAGCATGCAGTGAGCTGTGCGTAACATCTAAACGGTGTGAAGCTGCAGAAAAGGTCCTAAAATTGAAGGCGAAAGTCATGGGTTCCAGTTCTAGTTCGAGACTTCCCTTCCCTGATCTGCACAATTCACAGACTGGCCCAAGCCCTGGCTTCTCGGATTCTGTGGCACGTTGGAATTACTAACGCATAATTAAAACATCCAAATTTCAGGCTTCACCCTAGATCTATTGGATCAGAATCTCCAGGGTACAAAGCCTAAGACTACATATACTTTAAAGCTTTCGTTTATCTATACTCTTTAATGTTATTGGTCCATGGAGAAGTATTTGGAACCCAGTAATGTATGCGGATAACATTGTAGGAACAGTAACTTTATGACCATTTACTGTACTGCCCCGGCGACTCTCACCAAGCTTCCAAAACTTCACAACTTCTGTGTAACATGGAAATTAACTTGAGAAAAAAAACCAATTGTGGATTTTTAAAATGCTGATAATATTCCCTGCTACACAGGACAGTAGTCAAGAGCAGAAAGGAGAGTGAACAACAGAGCCCTTGTTACAGCTCCTGGCAGAAAGTAGGCTCACTTTAAATGTCAGCTTCCTTCTTTTCCTTCTTTAAAATGACGGAGCTTATAAGAAGATAATCCAAGCCAAGGAGGCTGAGCAAGTAAATATGATATTTCTTTTCCATTTTTTTTTCTAGCTTCTTGGACATTCTTGACATCTGCAATACCATTTATGTCAAACTTATATGAGTTAACATAAAATTCCCTGGAAAAAAAGTGCCATATTATCATCAATAAATATCTCCTGGATGTCTATGAGGGCACAACGCAGCGTGAAGTCAGGGTGAGGCTGAAGATGGAAAAGTGCACTGAGTCGATCTCACCTCCTGGGTAAGCCGAAGGTGGAAAACTGGGTAGCTGCATTAGCTTTCGGGTCCCTGAGGTCACGGTAGTGCATTTCTGCTTCCAAGCATGAGTGGTCCCCTGGTGGTATCTTAAAGAGTTAGGGCAATTTTTAAAAGTGCTTGCTTTATTCTTGGCTCTGTGAGGACCCCGCTCATCTGAAGAACACTGGGTTGCTGTAGGATGTTGCATTATCCTCCATGTCCTTTAAAGACCTACCCAGATAGGTCTCTACCTTCTTCGAGAACCTTCACAGATTCATAGCTGGGGCTGGCAGGAAGCTAGGGGATGCATAAGGCTCTTTATTTCATTGTGCAGAGGAGGAGACTGAAGTCTGGAACAATGAAGAGCTTTCCTAAAGTCACAGAGACAATGAGCTGTTCAAAGACCCCACAGTACATCTCCTTAAATGTCATATGGCTGTCCTGCCTCCGGGCCTTTGCACAGCCTGTTACCCCTGCCCGAAACTCTCTCATTTAGCCAACTCTGACTCATCTTCTAGCTTTCAGCTTCAGTAAGTGTCACTTCCTCCAGGAAGTCTTCCCTGACCTCTCTCCCAATCCTGCTCCCATGACCAGATCTGCAAGGTAAGTTTTCCTGTAACACTCAGAATGACTATAAACTTTGGTAGGGCAGAGGTGGTATCTGTCTTGTTTATCATTGCATGCTCAGTGTCACAGGAGGAGATATTGACACAGAAGAAGTAAGCAAAGGAGGTGTTCTGTGTTTTTTGTTTTTCAGAGACAGGGTCTCACTCTGTCTCCCAGGCTGGAGTGCAGTGGCTCTATCACAGCTCACTGCAGCCTTGAACGCCTGGACTCAAGGGACCTTCTCATGTTCTGTCTTCTTTACTGCTCCTTACTGAGCATCCAAGACTCTCCGGACCCTGTTCGTCCATACCCACCACGCCCATGTCCTGACACTCAGGGAGCTCTATCTCAGCAGAGTGGGGTAACCAAGACGCAGGGGCCGGCACCCCGGCTCATCTGCTCCCTCTTCAACAGATCTGCTCGTCTGCCTTGCACATCCACGACACCTGGTCAGACTCTCTTGCATAAAGGGGGTCCCAGCCTTTAAAAAACCACTTAAAAATAACCGTCTTTTACAAAATCCCATATGAGAAATTTCTTTAGTGCTAAGTATCAGAAAAAGCCCTCCTTCCCCTTGAAATATTGCTTTATTTTTTACCTTGAGGATCATAAAAAGCTTGTAACTCACATTTCCTTTTTCTCTCTGGCCACCAGGAATTTTACAGCTAAACCATTAAGGGTGTAAGATCATATGTTTCGCGTATCTGCATATTAATTCACTGTCCCCACACTCCCTCCTTAGCGTCTATTTTAATTTGTGCTTTTCTGATTCAGATTGCTTTATTTATACAGTTTCTGAATTTTATTCCACATATATCCAGTAAGCTGCCTCAAATTCTTTACAGGACGAGGTGGGCATATAAATAAACAAGCGGACAAATAAAATGTTCACCTGGTGCTTTGCGGAGAGTGCTGGTACGAGAGTATTCGATATCCCTGTCTTACTCCCCTTAGTTATTTTATATTTGCCAAAGACTAGCACGCCGACCTTCCTTGAGGCTCTGCACAATGCCAGGCACGTAGTAGGCATCAAGGCAGTCGGGGGTCAAATGAAGCAGGTTCCAAATCCCATCCCTGCCACTCACTCCGGGTCTCGGAGCCTCAACTTTCACATCTGTAAGGTGGGCATAATACTTGTATCTCCTCACAAAATGTTCTTGTGGAAATTCATGAAATGGTGTGGGGAGAGCTCAGGGCTGAGTCCAGTACACAGACAGCGCTCAAAAAATGCTAGCTATTTGGTCAAGAGTTATTTTCAGCATCGACTATGTACCTGGCCTCATTCTAGGCCCTAGAAATACACTGAAAAGCAACATCAACAACAACAAACAAAACCTGACTCCATGAAGTTTATATCCTAAAGGGGGAGAAAGGCATTGAGCACATTTTTAGAAAATACCATCTAATATGACGGCAGGTACTAAGAAGGAAAGCAAACCAACTAAGGGATAGAAAGCGGCCGTGGCATGGCAGAGGCGCTATTTGCAAGGTGATCAAGGCAGGTGTCTCTGAGGGTGGTAGGAGAGGGCTGGATCACGAAGGATCTTCATGTCAGACTTTGGAGATTAAAGATTCTCTGGGGTAATAGGGAGCCATGGAAGGATTAGGAGTAGCCAAGCGAGGTGCCCTTGTTGTTGTTATTTTTAGTAACATCACTTTGCATTGCAGCCTGCACGGGACGAGGCTTTCCTAACCTGTTCCAGCTGCTTGATGGTGTTTTCCTGCTGGTTCTGGATTTTCTGTTGCTCGAGGGCACCAGACTCCAGCTTCCAAAGCTTCTCCTTCAAGCCAGCGACGCAATTTTCCCCCAGAGAGGGAGACTTCAGCAGCTCCTGCTTATGATCCTGCAGCATCTTCACCTCCTGCTTCAGCTTTGAGGTTTCCTCCTCTTTTTGCTGCAAAGCGGGCAGAGAATGGAGTTGCATGAGCACGCTCTCTTCCTGCCCCAGGACTATGTCTGCGACCTGCTGGAACACACTTTCCAGTTTCCTATGCCTGCCACCTCTGCTCTGCCTCATGGCCCCTCACGGCACCCGCTGGGAGGGCACCAGCAAGGGCTGCTCTCGGGCACGGCAGGGGTTGGGTGGGGAGATGGGACTGGGGCAGAGCAACACCACCGCCCCTAGAGTTAGATCTCAGAGCGCACACAGGAAGCGCTCAGCCCATCTGTAAGGGAAATACAGGCACATAGTTAAGGCTTCCCTGTCTGCCTGCTGAGGCCGGGGATGAGACATCGGTGCCATGGAAGGGTGAGGAGCAGCTGAGTGAGGCACCCATGTCACATTTTAATAAAATCCCTCTGCACTGGAACCCGTGTGGGATAGGGCATTGCTCCTGGACAAGGCTGCAGCCAACTCACTCTGTGCTGAGCCTCCCGCGCTCCCAGGTAGACACCCTGGAACCCGCGCTGGTAACTGAAACAAGATCATGACATCGAGCTCGGAAGGTCTGATTATCAATTTGCCGGCCGCTGTTTGTTTTATTTAATGTTTTATTTAAGACATGCTGGGACACACGACTCCAGCTGCCTGACAGACCAGGACACCTGTGCGGGGTTCTCTCTTGGTGGCCATTTGCAGCAGGTGTGCGGTGGGGTTTCCTGAAATCCGGCGGCCAAGAGCGAAGATGGCTCCGCGCCCCCCGCCCCTTACCTTCAACTGCTGCTGAAGCTGGCCCAGTTCCCACCGGATGCTGGTGTTCTCTTGGGTCACTTTCTCGCGGAGGCCCTTCTCAAACACGGACTCCCCCAGGGCCTGGGCCAGCTGCAGGTCAAATCTGTGCAAAGCGGGACACATGTCAGGGCGCCACAGTGGGGGAAACTGAGGCAGGGCAGGGAGGAGCTGGAGGGAGGTGGTTCATTTGCCAGGAACCACAAGAAAGAGAGTGAGAGCGAGAAAGAGAAAGAGATTGAGAGAGAGAGAATGAAAAGATAGAGGGTTTGCTTAATGCTTTTATGTAAAGTTGTGGACGTGGTATCAAAATCTGGAATACCAGAGCAATTTTTAGGGTTTATATAAAGTTTCCACCACAGAAACTTGATACTTAATAAAAATATGACAAAAATACATAGACAAAAGTTAAAATAGAATAAAACTATATACGGATATACAATAAAAGGTATACAGAAAAAGCTAACCTATCTGGTCTGCCAACGTATGTCAAGACCCTTTAACCCTACCAAGTCCAGATTTGGCATCCAGTATTCACTGATCAATGAACAAATGAATGAATATGTACATACATGCACAATCGAGGATATTCTGCATTTCATATTTTACATCATACTGTCTGGCTTATACTCTCCTACGCCAGAATAAAGCATGCTAATTATTGATAAAATGCTGGACATTTATACATTCAATCTGCTCCCCGTTTGTTTCCCAAGAAGAGAATGCAAAGACTACACAGTCCTACCAGTCATCCAGGGGATTAAGAAATGCCTCGTTAGGGGGTCTCCTGCCCCTCGTGATGGTGGCTACCAGGTGCAAAGCACATTCTTGACTTTATATTACTCCACTCGGTTGTCTCTGCCTTCTGGCCCCTATCACAGACGAGGAAACCGACAGAGGAGCCTTCACCAAGCCTCAGTAACGTGTGACTTTGAGTCACTTGCCCTTGGCTCACATGGAAAGTCCCATTGCTCCTAAGAACTTGGTATGGCAGAACTGAGCATGGAGTCTGGGCTTTGGCGGCAAGAAAGTCTCCCTTGTTATAAGTTATCCAGTGTCCGTTAATACTAGATGGTCACTCAAAGTCTCAGACTCCTGAGAAAGCCAGTCGTAATCACACGAGCTTCCTGTTGAAGCTTTCTGATTGGCTACTGGTGACATCATTCAAGAGGTGCTACGCACTGTCTCTGAATGGAAACGTTCTGATGATGGTGACGATCCAGCAGTCCCAACATTCCAGGCCCTGGGCTGGGGTCCAATTGGTCCTTACAACAACGCAGCAAGAAACACGTCATTATATCCATTTACAGAGGAGGAAACTGAGGCTCAGAGAGGAGGAGCGATTCAGCCCCACGTTCCAGAGTGGTGGCAGTGGGCGTGAGCCCCCTTCCCTAGTGTCTCGGCCACTCCTCCATCTACCTGTTCATCTCTGAAACAGGTGAGGTAAGATAGTTGGGGCCAGACTGTGACTGATGCTACAAAGGAGTCATTGACTTAACAGGCCACCTGGTGCCAAAGAATGGCCCCTACAGACTGTGATTCCTAGCACACAACCAACTGCCTGAGGCCAGCAGACTTGCACACACCTTTCACCCCAGTAGGAGCAGGCCTGGGGTCCAGCTTCTCATAAGTGTGGGAGTAAGTGGGCGTAACACAGGTCTTACCCCAAGAGTTCCATCAGTCCTTGCAACCGAGCTTCGTGACCCACATGGTAACCATAGCAACAGGAATCCAGCCCTAAATGGAACCATTCTGGGCCACTCTGAACTCGGAAGCCGAGGTGAGGTCAGGGAATTCTGTCATCATGGAGGCATGACTCCATCCTGGGCTCAGCAAACTAAGGAGGCAGCTGAATCTGCAATTGGCTTAAACTTGGAGAGATGCAAGCAAGTGTTGCTGGCTTCTAGATTTCTCCCTCACCATAATCATTTTGCCTGAATTTCCACCATTAGACTGAAACTTCTGCTGGCCCTTTAGGTTCCCTACTAAAATTCACATCCACTTGGAAAGGTAATGCCTGCTATCTGCAATTAACCATTTTAAAAAATTAGCTTCTCCCAAGACTTAATCAGGAAGAAATAGAATTCCTGAACAGACCAATAATGAGCAACGAGATTGAAACAATAATAAAAAAGCTTGCAACAACAAAAAAGTCTTGGACTAGATGGATTCACAGCCAGATTTTACCAGACCTAGAAAGAAGAGCTGGTACCCATACTGCAGAAATTATTCCATAACACTTGAGAAGGAGGGAATCCTCCCAAACTGATTGCATGTAGCCAGTTTCACCTTGACACAAAATCCAGGAAAGGATGAAACAAAAAAAGAAAACTATAGACTAATATCCTTATGAATATAGATGCAAAAATCATCTACTAGCAAGCCAAATTCAACAGCACATCAAAAAAATAATCCACCATGACCAAGACGGCTTCACCCCAAGGATGATTCAAAATAGGTAAATTAATAAATGTTTTTTATGACATAAACAGAAGTAAAAACAAAGACCACGTGATCATCTCAATAGATGCAGAAAAAGCATTTGACAAAATCCAGCACCCTTTCATTATAAAAATCATCAACAAACTAGGCATAGAAGGAATATATCTCCAAATTATAAAAAGCCATATATTACAAACCCACAACCAACATCATGCTGAATGAGGAAAAGTTGAAAACATTACCCCCAGGAACTGCAACAAGGCAAGTGTGCCCACTGTCACCACTTCTATTCAACATAGTGCTGAAAGTCCTAGCCAAAACAATCAGGCAAGAAAAAGAAAAAAATAAAAAGACTTCTAAATCCGGAAAGAGGAGGTCTAACTACCACTTTTTGCTGATGACTTGATCTTGTATCTAGAAAACTCCAAAGACTCCACCAGGAAACTCCTGGAATTGATGAATAAATTCAGAAAAGTCTCAGGTTACAAAATCAACGTACATAAATCAGTAACATTGCTGTATACCAGTAACAGTCAAGCTCAGAGTCAAATCAAAGACTCAATACCATTCACAATAGCTACAAAGAAAATAAAATACCCACAAATATACTTAATCAAAGAGGTAAAAGATCTCTACAAGGAGAACTATGAAACACTGAGGAAAGAAATTGGAGAAGACACAAGCAAATGGAAAAACATATCTTACTCATGGATCAGTAGAATCAACATTGTTAAAACGTCTATACTACCTGAAGTGATTTGCAGATTCAATGCAATCCTCATCAAAATACCAATGTCATATGTCACAGATCTAGAAAAATTAATTCCATGCTTTGTTTGGAACCAGAAAAGAGCCCAAATAACAAAAGCAATCTCAAGCAAAAAGAACAAATCTGCAGGAATCATACTACCAGACTTCAAACTATACTATAAGGATAAACAACTTAAACAGCATGGTATTGGTAAAAAAAAAAATAAATAAAAAAGTGAGAGAGAGACATAGGCCAATGGAATAGAATAGAGTACCCAGGTATAAAACCATCTACCTATAGCCAACTGATCTTCTACAAAGCATACACCAATGCATGCTGGGGAAATGAAGCCCTATTCAATAAATGGTGCTGGGAAAACTGGATAGCCACATGCACAAGACTGAAACAGGACCCCTATCTCTCACCACTCACAAAAATTAATTCAAGATGTTTCTC
>CAUYSK010100010.1:0-27731 GCA_963575035.1 Avahi laniger
GGGAAGTACGGTTGACTTATATAACAGCACAAGTACATGTGGCGGAATGTGATTGGCGGCAGTCCCTGACGCACCATCAAGAGGCGGTCTCCTTTAGCGCATGCGTTAACTATAGCCAGACGAAAGCCGCGCCCCACAGAAGCAGGCACACTGCCTTGGGAGAAGTCGGCTGCACATAGATGGATTAGGAGGGAATCGTGCCCCACCGCCATCCTTCCTGAACTTGGGATGGATTCGTCACTGCCGCCAGACACTGATTCATTTCAGAAGGCTTCAGTCACTAAACCAGGGGGGTGAAATGACTGCAGGAGAAACCTTAGCTTACAAGTCACTGTCAAGAAAAGGGAATCCTAATGCAAAACAGAGCACAGAAAGGAAAACGTGTCAGACGAGCCCACGTGAAGCCTCACTCCCCGTGGGATGTCCACCGTCGTAGCAGGGCAGTGACGGCAGCTAAGATACTGGCAGGGGAGCCTTCTCGCCTCCTTCCCCGCTCAGCCCTCGGCTTCTTTTCTCTGAAGATGAATCACGTGAGCATCTAACATGATGTAGACACAGGGGCTTTGTAAGCCTGTAGTCCCAGCTACTCAGGAGGCTGAGGCAGGAGGATCACTTGAGCCCAGGAGTTTGAGGTTGCTGTGAGCTGGGCTGACGCCACGGCACTCTAGCCTGGGTGAGAGAGCAAGACTCTGTCTCAAAAAAAAGAAAAAAAACAAGAACTTTCTCGTTGCCAAGCCATAACAAAACCATATCCCAAAGCTCCCAAAGTACTCATTCAACAAACATAACCAGCCCACACCAAGCTCAAGTCCCTTGCAAGTCTCTCCTGTCTTTCTGGAATACTTTACCCCTGATGTCCACACAACTGGCTGGCTCTCCACCTTCCTCCCAGTTTCTGCTCAAATGCCTCCTTCGCAAAAAGTCATTGCCTAAATTCCCTACAACCACCCCCAAAAAAAAAAAAAAGCACGTCCCCACAGTCTCTTGCTACTGAACAATATTATTCCCAAGCAAATACCTCTGTCAGGTAGATATCGAGAGATTCCAGGCCTCCTAGGGACGAAAGTGGGTGCTCTTGCCTTGGTGCAATTGCCCCACCTGGGAGGAAGAACAAGGGGGGCCCAGGCCCCCATCTTAGCCCTACTCCACCCTGATCCTCTCCCCAGCGACTGCCCTACCTGGGAGGAGGGAATACCCTATGAATCGGCCAGTCATAACTTAGTGCGCCAGCTGCGAAAGAATGCAGAGGACATTCTAGCCCAAGGCCAAGCAGCACAGGGACCACAGAGTCAACAAGAGACCTAGAACACCCCGCATGCATAGTAATGCAACTCCCAACTGTCCAAACCGGTTCCATGGTGATGTCTAAACCACGAGGGAGGTCCCAATCCGGGCACTATAAAACAAGACTGAGACCATAACCAACCCCTTTTCGACCTTGCTTTTGCTCTCCCTTTGCTGCGACAATGGGCGGAGTCGTCATCCCCGGCGTATGTATCACGCTCCATAAACCTACATCTTGCTTTTGCTCTACAATCCTATCTTTCTCTCTTCTATAAACCTCATTTTCGTGCTTGCCTTACTTTGGCGTGTCTGGTCATCCTTTGGCCACGGGTGGGCCAAGAATGGACATTTCAGACTGAAACCTGACACCTCCTCTATTCATCCAATAAATACAAATTGAGAACCTACTGTGCGCCAAGCTTTGCTTTGGGCATGGGAGATGCTGCTGAGAACAAAAACAAACATGTGTTCCCTTCCATTAATTCCAGAAATATCCGTGAGCACACGCTGTGTGCCTGACACTGTTCGTAGAGCTGGGGAAACAGCAGTGAAAGCAGACGTGGTCTCTGCCCTCAAATGTGACAGTCGGGGAGTGGGGGGGGAGACACAGGAAACAGTTGTGACCAAAGGGGCCCATCGTACGATAGAGGAAGACAGGTGCACTGCCCAAGCATTCTACTGATTCTTTCCCTCACTTGATGAATTCATACCAATGCATAAATGTCCACGTTCAAGGTTTATGGAGAAAATATAAATATATTCGCTATATTCCACATCCTGTTGGAGCTTAGCACTCTCAGCCAGAATCTGCCAAGAGCGTGAAAAAGCTGAACAGCGGCAGAAGGGGCGTGTTCAGGAAATGCATGCCCCAAAGCTGAGCAGAGTTACGAGCTCCCAGGGGTGCGTGTGTGGACACAGTGCTCACGGAGGCCCCACAGATGAACTCCAATCCCGTCTGCAGCATGTCCGTAGCATGTAAATTACATCTTAATAAAACTACTTATGTTGGGATTCGGGGTTGGTAATCTTGTCTGTTCTCGGTTCTTGGTGTGCTCTTGGCCAAAGAATGACCGGACACCCCAAAAGCAAGGCAAGCATGAATCGAAGTTTATTGAGGGAGGACAAAATAGGTTTACAGAGCAAGAGAAAGATATGTTTGCCACAGAACGGTGACCAGACCCCACTGTGGTCACAAAAGGGCTCTGATTATGAGCTGGGGTCCTGTTTCCTATTATCCGGATTGGGCCCTCCTCATGGGTCAGACGTCACCACAGAACCACTCTGATGGACAGTCGATGACATGTATTAGCCTAAGTCACTCCAGGTCACTTTCCAAATCCTATTGTGCCTGGGCTGCCTGGCCTGTGGCTGGGGACTTCCCTGCACTCTTGCAGGTTAGCAGGGCTTCCTCCTTCTTCCCAGGTGGCGCAATTGCTGAGGCAGCCCCACGGCCAGGCACGCACTGCGCCCCTAAGACAGTCTCCCTTGCTATTTACCTAACACTTAAAAGAACAAACCTTCCAGTGACTATTTTTTTCCCCGTGGCTGAAATCCAACTCATGTCCCTGGAGCCCTGCCTGCAGGACCTGGCCCTGCCTGGCCTCCACCTCACACTCCCCCCACGCCTGTGTCTCGTGTGCCTCCCCTTGAGAATCTCGGCTCCGCGAGAGCGGGCACTGGTCTGTCTCCTCAGCAGTTTCCTCAGCACGGAGCACACAGGAGGTGCTCGACCCTGCTCGGTATACAAACGATGGCCGAACTCGGATAAGGACATGAAGAGGGGACAAAGGAATGCCGGCTGAAGAGTGGGCACGAGCAAAATAGAAAGGCCCAGGCTGCTGAGTGCTTTGGCTGGAGCTGTGGGTTTGGGCTGCTCGGTCCAAATGGAGAATTTCCATGGCACCTGCCATGTGCTTAGAACAACCTGGCAAAGCAGCAAGAAACCTCAAAGTAGGGAGAGGACCAAAGTCAGAACTCGCCAGACACTGCCTGCTCCTGGCTGACGTAGAGAAAAGAGGACCTCCGGAGGCAGAGTCGTGGGCAGCAGGCCTGGGCTTGTGTGACTATTTTTAGCAGCCCAAATGCAAAGATCGGAGAAACATAATCTCTCTGCAGGACTTTATTTGCGTCATGCCAGGTTGTGTAACCCCCTGAGAGGAGCAGTCATTTCAAATGGGGTTAACTGAAGTGAACTATGGTTAGTTCAAGCGTCAGAGCTGCTCTTGGTGACCCTTTTTCAGTCCCTGACTGTATTTGTTTCCAAAAAGCAAGGTGTCAGCAGGGCCACACTCTCTTGGAAAGCTCAAAAATAGAATCTGTCCCCCAACTTTCTCCCAGTTCCTGGTGGTTGCTGGCAATCTCACCACTCCAGTCTCTGGGGATCTGGCTCTCCTGTTCTTTTTTTTTTTTTTTTGGAGACAGAGTCTTGCTCTGCCACCTGGGCTAGAGTGCAGTGGCATCACCATAGCTCTCTGCCACCACACACTACTGGGCTCAAGCAATCCCCCTGCCTTTACCTCCCACCTGAGTAGCTGAGACGACAGGCACATGCCACCACGCCTAGCTAATGTTTTCTATGTTTGGTAGAGACATGTCTCACTCTTGCTCAGGCTGGTCTCCAACATCAGGCCTCAAGAAATCCTCCCTCCTCAGCCTCCCAAGAGTGCTAGGATTACAGATGTGAGTGCTGCACCTGGCCTCCCTGTTCTTATCAGGACACCAATCAGATTGGATTTAGGGCCCACCCTATTCCAGTATGACCTCAACTAATTACAGCTGCAAAGATCTAATTTCTGCATGACATCACATTCTGAGGTTCTGGGAATGACATGCATTTTGAGGGACATTAGCCAACGGTACACTGACCCTCATCAGGCATTGGCTCAAAGGACCAGTGGCTCAAAGAGGGGCCTGAGTTCAAGCACTAATAGAACTGATCGTGGACAGAAAGGGGCTGGCCTGGCCCCCATACCTGTGCCCCCCATACCTGCAGTCCAAGCCAACTAGATTTGCCATAGCTCCTGGCGTGGCCCATGCATTGTACTGACACCAAACACCACCTAACCCTGAACACTGCCCTGGAACAAGTGGCCTGAAAAGAAGTATCCTCTTGAAGCTTAAAGCACATGCTACAAAATAGGCTGGCTCTTGTACCTGGGGCCAGCTACATGGGCTCGCTCAGAAGGGTCTCAGGCTTGCTTTTAACCCTTTCTCTCATCATCTTGAATTTTTTCAAAAGCTTTTTTAGCAAGGGGTCCCACATTTTCATTTTGCACTAAGTCCCACAAATCATGTAGCTGGCGTGCCTGTCCTCTTCAAAAATGTCAAGTTCATGAAAGACAAAGAAAGGCTGAGCAAGCCTTCCAGATTAAGGAAGACCAAAGAGACATGGCACTAAATGGGACTCCTGGATTAGGGGAGAAGGGGTGAGTGAGGGAATTGCTATAAAGGACATTACAGGGATGTCAATGGAAAAGAAGACAAACTCTGTAAAATAATTTAAGTAGGTTTATTCTGAGCCAAATTTGAGGACCATGACCGGGAGCCACGCCCAAGAAGCTTGAGCAAGTGGACTCACTGTGGCTGGGTTACAGTTTGGTTTTATACATTTTAGGGAGACAGGGGTTACAGGTAAAGTCATAAATCAATACGTGGAAGGCATACATTGATTTGGCCCGAAAAGGTGGAACATCTCGAAGTGGGGGTTTACAGGTCATAGGTGGGTTTAGGGATTCTTTAGTTGGAAATTGGTTGGAAAAGTTAGGCTTTGTCCAAAGACCAGGAATCAGAGGAAAGGAATGCTTGAGTTAAGATAAGGGTCTTTTCTATCCTTCATGTGATGCTGTATGGGAATCAGGTCAGCAAGTAAACCACATCATAAAAACCTGTTTACTGAGATGATATCATTTGTAGGCATGACTCACCAGCCCCTCTTAGAAAAGAATTTTTGGGGGCAAAGAAAAAGATCAGAGTTCAGTCCTCAGGGACAACTGACAAAATTTGAACGTCCACTGTGGATTAGATAAATAGAACTATATCAATGGGAAATGTCCTAATTTTATCCTTCCTGTGGTTAAGAAAATGCCCTTGTTCTTAGAAGATACATAGTGAAGTACTGGAGTAAAGGATCATGATGTCTGCAACTTGATTGCAATTGGTTCTGAAAAAAATGTATATGAATAAAGTACAAATGACAAAGTCAATGGGGCAAACCTGAACAATTGGCAAATTCGAGTAAAAGGCATACGAGAATTCTTTATGCCATTCCTGCAACTATCTGTATGTTTGAATTACATCAGGATAAAAAGTCAGTCACCAAGCCCGCCCAAACGCAGCAAACTGGAGGAGAGAGCTCGCGATACCCGCAAGGAGCGCAGGCAATTCAGAGCGGAAAGCTACCGCCAGCCGGTCTTGAATCATGTGGGACGAGCCCACGTGACCGCAGGCCCGAGTACAACATGGCGGCCTCCACGGGTCGCTGGCATCTCTTCCTGCTCGCGCTGCTCGGCTTCCTCGGGGGGGCGGCCGGCAGCCTCGGCGCAGGGTGAGTGCAGCTCCGGGGGCGAGCCTTGCTCGGGGAGGGCCCTTGCCCTCGGCACTCACGGGCTCAGCCCTCCCAGCTCACGGCTCCCCGTCCCCACAGGGCCTCGAGCGACGACGACTTGCTGTTGCCGTATCCCCGCGCACGTGCGCGCTTCCCCCGGGACTGCACGCGAGCGCGCACCGGCGGCCTCGAGCACGAGAGCTGGCCTCCGCCCCCCGGGACCCCCGGCGCCGGCGGCCTGGCCGTGCACACCTTCGTCTCTCACTTCGGGGACCGCGCGGTGGCTGGCCACCTGACGCGGGTCATTGCGCCCCTGCGCGCGTTCTCGGTGCTGGAACCCGGCGGGCCCGGCGGCTGCGCGGGGAAGCGCAGAGCCACGGTGGAGGAGACGGCGCGGGCAGCAGGCTGCCACGCCGCCCAGAACGGCGGCTTCTTCCGCATGAGCACGGGCGAGTGCCTGGGGAACGTGGTGAGCGACGGGCGGCTGGTGAGCAGCTCCGGGGGGCTGCAGAACGCGCAGTTCGGGATCCGCCGCGACGGGACCCTGGTCACTGGGTGAGGAGGTGGGGAGCCCCGTGGCTGTCAAGGGCAGAGGGACTGAGATCTGGTGTTCAGATCACTTCACCAAGCTAAGCGTCCGTTTCCTCATCTGCAGAATGGGCATAGTAATACCTTCCTTGCAGAGTTTATTCATTATCCCGTATCTTTTAGCACTTGCTTTGTGTTGGGCAATGGGCCATGCCCTGGGGAGATAGCAGTGAACACAAACAGGCTTTGCCTTAATGGACTTACGCCACCTCACTAGGAAAAATAAATAAAAGCCAGGTAGATAATAAGATAAACTCAGACTGCATATGTGCAGCAAAGCACTGAACAGGGTCAACCAATTGTAAATAGAATGTTGACTTTCGGGAGGGTGATCAGGATCAGGCCTTTCTGAGAAGGTGACCTTTGAGTTGAGACTTGAAGATTGAGACTTGTCAGCCAAGGTCAGAACTGAAGGAAGAGCATTCCAGCCAGAAGGAACAGCAAGTGAAAAAGCTCAGAGGTGCAGGAGGGGTTGGTGCTTGTGAGGGACTGGAAAAAAGAGCAGGGTATCAGAGGATAACAGGGACTGATGATTTGGGTTATTTTAAGTTATTTGACTATTTAGAAGCTTGCTCTAATCCTGCATGGATATTAGGTTGGGGAGACTAGAGTGGAAGCAAGGAGACCAATTAAGAGGCTGTTACAGGCATCAGGGTGTTGTTAGGCTGGGGTGACGGCCTGGAGATGAGGGCCGCAGATGGATTTGAGATCTGTTTAGAATGGTTGTTTATACTAAATGTAGACTGTTTACAGAGGTGCCTGGTGGGTATTGTCAGAGCGCTACCTGGCGAGATTCCAGGAGCTGCAGAACCCCACAACCACACTCAGGTCCAGGAGGAGGAATTGAGCAGTGGGCTGGGGGGTTGGGGGGACAGGGAGCCCCACTGCCCACAGCCACCCCCACTGGTGAGTGAGCCTCGCACCTTCCCTGGGTCCAGGTACCTGTCCGAGGAGGAGGTGCTGGACACTGAGAACCCATTTGTGCAGCTACTGAGCGGGGTCGTGTGGCTGATCCGCAATGGAAGCGTCTACATCAACG
Source organism: Avahi laniger (assembly GCA_963575035.1). Lineage (NCBI taxonomy): Eukaryota > Metazoa > Chordata > Mammalia > Primates > Indriidae > Avahi > Avahi laniger. Next base: position 7,455 of record CAUYSK010100010.1, read on the forward strand.
AGAGCCAGGCCACCGAGTGCGATGAGACGCAGGAGACAGGTGTGGGGCAGGGGAGGCCAGTGGCAACAGCCCTCATGAGAACCAGAAACAGTGTGTCGCGGGTTGCGATTCTTAAGTCTTTGGACAAGTGTTCATTGAGCAGCTGCTTTGTACCCAGCACTATTCTGGGTACTCGGGATTAAGACAGTCTTACATGGAATAAGAAAATAGCTATATGACATGCTGAGAAGAATTGGTTAGCACTAAGAAGGAAAAATGAAGTTGGGGGAATGGGGCCAGACGGGGGCAGGAGCAGTGGGCGTGGGAACAGAGAAGTGCCGCCAGAGTGTCCGTGCACTAGCATCACCCAGGAGCTTGTTGTGAATGCCCCGCCCACCTCAGACCCACGGAATCCAAATCCCAGGAGGTGAGGCCTGGGAGCCCTCTCTGTGATGCTGACGGATGTTCCAGGTTGAGGACCACTGGGATGCCGAGTACTGGGGCAAGGAAGGGGCGCTGCGGCCCTGATGTGGCACCAGCTATTTTTGAGCAGGCAGTCTGTAGACCTCACAGAGGAGGTGATCTTAGATCAGAAGGAGCAAGCCGTGGAAAGTGCTAGGGAGGGGGCAGCTCCCAGCCAGAAGGAACAGAAAGTGCAAAGGCCCTAAGGCAGAAAGCGGCTCCAGGGGCTGGGGGAGCCCAGAGGTGAGACAGAAGGAGCAGCGGGGAGCTCATGCTGGGCCTTTGGATCTTGTGCTGAGAATACTGGAAGCCACTGGAGGCTTCTCACCTGGAGGCTGACGTCATCGTCACCACGTTTACGTGTAAGAAGAGCCCTGGCTGGGGCTGGTGGAGGGGCAGGCAGGGAGACGCAGCGTGTCTGGGTGGAGAATTGCTTTTGACGTGTAGGAGGAGGAGCCAGGAAGCCTCGAGAGGGTGGTCAGCCAGGCCGCCTCCCCTTCAGGTTCCTTTAGCAAGTTTGTGAACGTGATATCGGCCAGGACTGCCGTGGGCCACGACCGGAAGGGGCAGCTGGTGCTTTTCCACGCGGACGGCCAGACGGAGCAGCGCGGGTAAGTCCTGGGAGTCGGGCCGAGAGGGCGTATTAGTTTGCTATCATTGCAAAGCCAGTTCGCACAAACTTAGCAGCTTCAAACCCATTTGTTAGGTCAGAGTTCTGTAGGTTGCAGTTCCAGGAACACTCGACTGGGAGTGCTGCACGTTCAGGGGATCCCAGGGACAAGATCAAGACGTTGGTTGGATGGGGCTCTTATCTGGAATGTCTGGGAAAGAGGCCGCTCCCAAGCTCGTTGCGTTGTTGGCAGAATCCAGTTCCCTCCTTGTGGGGCTGAGGTCTTCGTCTCCCTGCTGGCCACCAGCTGGGTGTGCTGAATCCCCGTCACTTCCTCTTCTGCCACCAGCCAGAGAAAGTGCCCCACCTTTAAGGGCTCCTTGATTCTGATGGGCCCACCCGGATGTTCCAGGCCACTTTCCCTCCCTTAAGGACACCCGTGCCATATGACAGCCCAGTCATGGATGTGATCTTGCATATTCACTGATGGTGAGGATCAGGACAGGGCATGTTTGGGGGCCACTTAGAAACTTGCCTGCCGCAGTGGGTAGGACACTGTTCACTGTTGGAGTTAAGACGAGTTAGACCAGAAACGGTGGCGGACGCTGAGCAGCGCCACTGCCGTGCCACAGCATTAACCTGTGGGAGATGGCCGAGTTCCTGCTGAAACAGGACGTGGTCAACGCCATCAACCTGGACGGAGGCGGCTCCGCCACCTTCGTGCTCAACGGGACCTTGGCCAGTTACCCGTCGGATCACTGGTAAGCACATCAGAGCCCTCCTCCTAAAGAGCCGCCGTCCAGGCCTGCCCACCTGTCCCACTCAGCCAATAGTGAGTCCCACCCGTGTGCCGGGGCCTGGGGTTCGAGAGTGAGCTGGAAGGGCCAGGACCCCTCCCTGTCAGAATGCCAGGAGCACCCATGCCTAGGGGTGGGATCAGCTAGTCAGGAAAGACCTCCCGAGGATAAGGCGGGTGGGAGAGCCTTCTGGGCAGAGGGCGCTGTGTGCGCAAAGGCCGAGGAGTGGGAGGGATCGGGGGAGCCTATAAAAGGCTGGAGAGGTGGGAATGGGGAGAGGCAGCCACGACACTGGCTGGGGTGGCCTCTCCTCACACCCTGCTTCCCCCTGCAGCCAGGACAACATGTGGCGCTGTCCCCGCCGCGTGTCCACCGTGGTGTGCGTGCACGAGCCCCGCTGCCAGCCACCTGACTGCCATGGACACGGGACCTGCGTGGAGGGGCGCTGCCAGTGCACGGGGGGCTTCTGGCGGGGCGCCAGCTGCGGCGAGCTGGACTGCGGCCCCTCCAACTGCAGCGATCACGGGCTGTGCACGGAGAGTGAGTGGGGTCCTGGGGAGGCGGCTCTGACCGGCCCCGGCCCTGCCTGGGCCCTCACCTGGCCTCTCTGTCTTGTCTTGGCAGCCGGCTGCCGCTGCGAGGCTGGATGGATGGGGACCAACTGCAGTGAAGGTGCGAGCGGCCAGGCCGTCCCCGGCGATGGGGAGAGGGTGGTCGTGGCGGCCCCGAGGGCCTCCACTGCCTCTGTCTCCAAGTCTGGTTTGGAAGTTGCTTGTGTTCCGCCCTCGCCTCACGTGTGAACCGCTGTGTGACCTTCCTGTGGCTGCAGCACATGCCGCACGCGGGTGGCTAAAACAACAGGGTTTCTCTCAAGTCCTGAGGCTGGGTCAGAAATCACAGTGCAGCAGGGCCACGTTCTCAGAAAGGTCCAGAGGAGGGCCCTTCCCTGCCTCTCCCAGCTCTTGGTGGCTCTGGTGTTCCTTGGCTTGGGGCCATGTCACTCTATATCTGCCTCATGCCCCATGGCCTCATCCCTGGGTGTGTCTGGTCTCCCTCTGCCGTCTCCTGTAAGGACCCCCCAACAATGGCTCTGGGGCCCACCTGAAATCCAGGATGACCTCATCTTGAGATCCGAACTTAATTACATCTGCAAGGACCCCATTTCCAAATAAGGTCGCATTCAGGGCCAGGCCTGGGGGGAGCTGGGAGATGCTTTTCCTCCAGCCCGACACCGCAGGCACCCAGGAGCCATCCTGTCCTGCCAAGAAAGGCTCTGACCTCTGTCCTCGTCTCCTCTCTGCAGAGTGTCCCCTTGGCTGGCATGGGCCAGGCTGCCAGAAGCCTTGCGAGTGTGAGCACCAGTGTCCCTGCGACCCCCGGACTGGCAACTGCAGCGTCTCCCCAGGTACAGGCCCCTCCCAGGACCTCCGGGGACAGGAGACGGCAGACCCTTCTCCTCCAGCCCCTTCACCCTCTCTCTCGTGTCTTACAGTGAAGCAGTGTCTCCGGTCTTATGAGGGAGGGGAAGCGTCCTTGTTCACCAGGTATGTGCTTAACGGGAGCTGGGGACAAAGGTCAGAAGAACCCCCTCCCCCTCCCCACAAGGCTTGGTCTCTGCCCCGGGGCTGAGCAGGGACACCCAGGTGGTATGTCTCCAGTGTAAGCAGAGGGACAGTCACAGCCGATGCTGGCAGACACTGGACAGTCCAGGATGATGATGATAAGAGCCCCAGGCCATTGCCCGGTGGGTGTCGGGGGAAGCCGAGGGCTGCTTGTCCCTGGTTGTGACATCTCGTGCTGTGTTTCTCAGCTGCTGGGCACAGCACAGACCTGAGCTGCTGTCCTCATTCTCGGGCACCCCGTGTGCTCGGACCTTGTATTGGTGCCTTTCTTTCCATTTTCTAAGGTGGTGGGTCTCAAACTTAGTCCCCCCCAGGGCTTGTTAAAAGAGATCCCTGGGCCCATCCCCAGAGATTCAGAATCTGCGTTTCCAGCACCATCTTGGGTGAGGCCGATGCTGCCGGTCCGGGGATCCCAATTTGAGAACCTCTTCCTGATGGTTCTCAGCCCCGATAGCACAGTCCTGGGTGCCTCGGCCCAGCCCGGCCTCTGCAGGGGGCACTAGCCTGGGTGTAGGTGGAAAGCTCCGTGGGCATCGTCCTAGAGGGAGCATCTGGGAGCTCGTCAGAAGCGCAGGGCCCAGGCCCCTCCTGGAGATCTGCCCAGGTGAGTCTGGGCTGAGACCCTGAAGGCTCAGGACCACCCTGGAGAAAGCACTGTGAAGCACTCAGCTTACAAACGCGCCAGGGCAGGAACAAAGTGGACCCCTGGGACGCGCTGCAGCCGCCAGCAAGGGAAGGAGAGCTGGGGAGGTGGGGCCAGCCCCAGGCAGTGGCTGCTTTTGCAGTGGGGGCTTCTGCCCAAGATTCACGTGAAAAAAAAAAAAGATTTGTCAAAACACCTTGCCCTTGTCCCCGGCCAGCTCCCTGTCTTGGAGATAGGGGGACCTCCCTCTGTCTTCAACACCCCTTGGAACTCAGGTGAGGTCCCCAGCTGTGTCTTATTTGGCCCGTGCAATTTTTTAAAATTTAAAATGTATCAGCAACATCTTAGAATCAGTAACAGTCACAGAAGATGTCTGGCCTCTCTTGAGATATCCGGAGAGGTGGCAGCACTGGCCTGCATCCCACACCACGACTGTCCCCACTGCTCTCTGCACATATCTCAAGAGTGGCCCCGTCCCTACCCGGTCCATTGTGCTCATCAGCCTTCCCCGTGGAAGCCCCCAGCTTGGTGCCCCCTGCTGAGGGGGAGCCTCCCCAGTGTTCCCCCAGCCCCTAGTCACCTGGTGACCCCAGCTCGGGCCTCCCTCTGTCCTCAGGACTGCCTGGCTGGCCCTCACCCTGGCCCTGGTGTTCCTCTTGCTGGTTAGCACCGCAGCCAACGTGGCCTTGCTCCTGGGCTCCCGAGCAGAGAGGCAGCGGCACCTGGACGGGGACTACGTGTACCATCCGCTGCATGAGATGAACGGGGAGCTCCTGGCCGCGGAGAAGGAGCAGCCCGGGGGCTCCTGCAACCCCTTCAAGGACTGAAGCCTCAGGCCGCCCGGGACGACCTGTCCCCAAGGTCCGTTTCCACGGGTCCGGCTTCTGCAGGGGGAATTCCGAGGCCACTGGTGGGGCCGTCCGGGTGACCACAGCCCGGGCACTGCAGCTAAGCTTCCGATGCAACCGTGCCTCAGCCCTCAGCTGGCCCTGCCACCCCAGCAGTGCGGTGCTCCCTGGAGAGACTCTGCCTCCTTCCCTCTTGCCTGTGTCTGCTGTTCGGGGGGCCCGGGCCCCCCAGAGAGTCTGCTCTGCTGCCAAAGAGTCTCCGGCCTCCTGGGGAAGGGGCCGCTAGCAAACCCAACTCAGTGACCGAATCATGACAAAGTAGCAGATCCCAGCCAGCCCCTCTGGTCGGGGTGGGTTCAAAGGACGAGTCTCTGTCTTCCCAGCCACGCCCCGGGACCCTTTTTCGACAGACCTCATCACTGGATTTGCCAACGAGAATCGTATTTCCTGCCATAGCAAGCTCCGTAGAAGGGACGGGGGCAAAATCATGTTTACAGACCTATTTTGTCATCCTGCTGCCGAGAAGTTTTTTCTATCACTTGAATAAATTGGTATAATAAAAGGAGCCACCAGGTGGTGTCTGAATTCCAAATCCTGGACTTCACAAGGAGAAATTCTTAACCGGAGCCAGTTATAAACAGCCCAGAGCCGGACGCAGCTCCCTGGTGTGTTCATTTCATGCAGCGCTTCCCAGACCTGAACGTGCACCCACGTCACCTGGAGATACTCGCTTGCAGATTCTGGCCTCGAGTAGGGCCAGAGATCTGCGTTTATAACGAGCTCCCTGGCGATGCTAATGCTTCAGGTCCCCAGACCCTACTTGGAAGGGCAGGGGTTTAGTTAGTCCTCACGGTATTTTTATAGAATTTAAATTAGTTACCCACATTTCAAAATCAAGAAATTAACAGAATCTCCAGATTTCTGGTTTCTCTAAAGGAGAGAGAGAGCTGGCAGCCCCGGGGGACACTCACAAGGCAGCGGCAGCCGAGTAGTGACAGTCACTGCCAGCAAGCCTGTGAGTATGAGTTTGTCACTTGTGACCCGTGAAGGGTCTTCAGGAAGTGCCTGAAAAGCCCCCATATGTGTGGCTGTGCGCAGCGGCTTTCTGGGGAGGAGAGATGGGAGAGGGGCTGCCACCGTCTGCCGGTTCTCAGGCCCGTACCCCCAAAACATGGTACGACTGTTAGCTCTCTGTTGCTGCATGTGAACCACTCCAAGAAGTGGCTCAGAACAAGTAATTATCGCTTGTCCTGAAAAATATTTCTCATGATTCTCGGGTCAGCTGGTGGTTCAGCTGCTCTGGGCTTGGACCAGTGGTTTCAGCTGGGCCACCATGGCGACGGCGATATACCTGATGATGTAGCGCAGCTCCACGTGGCGTCTCGGCCCCAGGACGTGAGCTCAGGCTTAAGGTCAATATGGAGACAAATCCCGAGAGGGAAGCATGAAAGGTTATGGGTCGGGATTAATGTGAACTCACTTCCAGCACATCCTATCAGATAAAGCAAGTCACCAGCCCAGCCCAAACCCGGGCTGAGGGAAACAAGCCCTGCCACTCTAGAGGAGCTGCAAAGCCAGGCACCTGGGGATCACTTTGGCGTATTCTGGGGAGCAGTTTTGGAGCCCGGCGGGCAGGTCTGAGTGTGTGCCCCGGGAATGCTCTATAAATGCAGGCTCTGGCTCCGTCCCAGACCCACTGAGTCAGAATCTCAGGGGGAGGGGGTCCTGGAATCTACAGGGAGCACTCCCAGGGGGTCTGAGACAGCGGCCCCAATGACGGCTGTCCTAAAATGACCCTTGGCCTAAAAGCCTTGGCCTCTGAGGGAACATCTCTGTCCTCTGCTGTGCCGGCAGCTGAGTTGGGGAGTGACGGTTCTGTGCACCAGCGTGGTGGGTTCCAGGCCTGGAGGCAGCACAGCATCACCGAAGACGGCCCGTCACGGCATGCTGGGGGCCCCGGTGATCACTTCAACACCTGAGAACGTGAGTCTTCTCTGTGGCCCCGTGGAGTTTCACTGTAACTTGTCACTGCCAGCTGTCACCGCTGCCTGTCCAACATCCAGCCCCTACTAGTTACTGCCCTGTCTTAAGCTGGGTGCCCAGAAGGAGGACCTGAGACAAGGCTGTGAGAGCAAGTGGTTTGTGTGGGCGGTGACCCCAGGACGCACTGGCGGGGACAGGGAAAGGAAGGCAGCGCGCACAGGGCGCGTCAGTGAGCAGGTCGGTGTGGTAGGCACCCAGGCTTGGCACTGCCGGGACCTCTGCGAGAGATGGTAGAACAGGGCTCGGTGGAACCACTCGAGGGCGGGGAAGCTGGGGTATCTGTCCGCCAGCACCCACTCATCACGGGCCGAGGGCGGCTCCAGGGGTGAGCCCCGGCACGGCCAGTCTGCCCCGCACAGGCCGCAGTGTGCTTCTGCAGCCAGAGGTAGTCGTTGGAGGGCAGGCTGCAGTTGTCTGCATCAGTGAGGGTGCCCTGGCTGCAGGCTTCCATCGCGTTACCTTGGAGACCCTCCCTCTCCCCCACTCTCCATCCAGGTGCTTTGGCTGGCACCCCTCCCCCAAGTTCCAGGTGGGCCTCAGAGGTGGGCATCTGTCCCAGGCCAGCTAGTCAGTGCCCACCCCAGAAATTCTGGAATCAGAGGAAGAAACTCCCTGGGGGGCATTGTCCAGCTGCCAGGGTGTGGGCCACACAGAGAAGAGTAACTAACCTGCACCAAGACGTGCAGAGAGCGAGCCAATGTGAAGGGCCAAGCCTAGGGTGGGATTTGAGCCCCTGGATCCGACTATACCTGAAGTTCACTTTTGGGCTTCCCAATGACTTGGACCCATAAATTCCCATTTTCGCTCGAGGTGGTTTATGTTGGTTTTCTGGCAACCCAAAGAGTGCAACGCTCATCACATACTGTTTGTTGGAGAGGCATGCTTTTGGACTCGGGCATTTAGATTTTGGACTGCAGAGCTCAGATGGGACACAGAACAGGAGGCAGAACAGTGTCTGAGATTCCAATAACTCCCTTTGGTATTGGTGGTGGTGGGGACACAGGTGACACAAATATAAAGCCATTGAGCTTCGGGCGAGCTGGTCAGGGATTAATGGGGACTGGTCATGGCAGTGCAAGGATCCCCTCCGCAACCTCCTGGTAGCAACTAAAGACCCTTCTACAGCCCGACCGAGACCGCCGAGAGTTCCGTGTGCTGGGCAGTTGCCACAGCGACATGTCTCAGCTGTGGGGTGCTCTGCCTAGAACCTCAGTATCGGGAAGGCCCCCAGAAAGCTGCTGACCCTGGCGTCCATGGGTGGGCTCTCAGCGCTCTCTGAAGCCCCGAAACAGAAATGAAGTTCACGTGTGCGTGTCCACAGCTTCCATCAGGTGTCAGCGTCTCAAGAAAATCATGGCTCCAGAAAGCCAAATCAGAGGTTTTAAGTTGTGCTTTCTGGGGACCCAGACCCCTCCAGAATGCCTTGGGGTTGGGCGCTGGAGGGAAGGGAGTAGGAGAGGGCTAGAGGGACGTTTGGCAGCCACAGCCGCCTCTGCCATCCCTGGGAGGTCCTGCCCCTGCTCCCACAGCAGCAGCTAATGCCCGAGGCTCCCTCCGCAGAGGTCCCAGAGGTCTGTGCCCGGGAGAAAGAACCAGCCCCAGGGGCAGCCTCTGAGCCACGAGGGAGCCCTGGGCGTGCTTTGCCCTCTCTGGGCCCAGGCCCCCGGAAGCCCCTGGGGAGTCATCGCAGCTGAGACAGACGTCAGCAGGGACCTGCAGCTCGACCTGATCCCAGCTCCCGCCCACCCTCGGGAGCCGTCTTCCTGCCACGGGGCTGTTCTTTCTCACCCACCGCACCCACGAGTCAGCTGGCTGTTCCTTCAGAACCCGCCACCCACGGTTCAAGAGAAATCCACGGAGAGCCACAGCGAATGAACGAAAGCGCTGGATCGAGGCAGGGGAGGGCCGTCTCCTCCCCCCAGAGCTGTGTTGGGCAGGGCTGGGTAACAGGAGCTGCAGGTGACCCTCATGCTATCACACAAAGGAACCACACCTCTGCTCTCCCAAGTGACAGCCCCTGGCCCCAGTTCCAAGACAAAGGAACCTTTTCAGAGTCCCACAACCTATGTGGCTGCCAGTACACCTGTTCCAAGCCCCAAGAGAGATCACAGGAAGGACAGGTGGCATCCTGGACAGGGCCCCTCACACCCTTCTGATGTCAGGACTGTGGCTGTCCTGGGATGCAGCATCCAGGACACCAGGTCTGGCTCTTTGGTAAAACTCCATGGGGCGTCCACCTGGTAACCAGCAGGTAGAATCTCAGCCATGCTGGGCAAGCCTCAGAGGCCTGCATTTTAATACCACTGACAAACTATGCATCTCTGTATGTGCCGTGCATGCATGCACAGGTCAAATACCGTCCTCCTGAAATGCATGTCCACCCAGAACCTTGGCATATGGCCTTATTTTAGTTAAGGATCTCAAGGTGATATTATACTGGATTTAGGATAAATCCAACGGCTGGTGTCCTTATAAGAGGAGACACACGGGGGGAAGGCAGTGTGGTGACAGGGACAGAGATCGGAGTGATAGGACCACAAGCCAAGGACGCCTGGCGCCACCAGGACCTGAGAGAGGCAAAGGAGGGCCCTCCCTTAGAGCCTTCCACAGGAGCGCGGCCCCGCCAGCACCTTGATCCCGGACTTCTGGCCTCCAGAGCAGTATGGATGAAGAACAGGAAACTCATACAGTTTGTCCGCGCTTTATACATTATCCTCTCTCCCGCCCCCCAAGAACCAATCTGCAACCCTTCGGGTGATACCAGCCCTGCTGAGATGCTCCAGAGTCTTATAAACAACCGCTGGAAAGTTCTTGAACAAGCCCAGGCAAAACCTCCAGGGTTTTAGGAAGCTGACAACAGAAGTATATCCAAGTCTGAAATGTTTACTGCTTCTGGTTGAAGCGAATGACCAGGCAAACAAAGGACATCATGTTTCATGGCCTGAAACAGACTGGTGAAAAGAATGATGCTACTCACACTGAACAAATTAATGTTATGGGAGGGGGCGGAATTCCAGAGAGTGCAGAGTAAAGGAAAAAACACCCTCAAACTCTTCAACCTCTAGTGAAAATGGTCTCTCACTGCTGAGGGAAATGCCACACAGATCTTTCAGATTAGTGGATTTGCCCAGAAAACACAGTTTCTAAAAGGGAAAGTCTGACTGCACGCCCAGCTCCGAGGGAAACAGTATCTCCACATCTCCTCTTCTCTGAATGCATGCGGCGCTCCGAGCCTCGCTGCCTCGTGAAAAACAGCGACGGGCGTCCTCAGGAAGGAGCCTGGAGTCTTTGGGTAAGAAGCAGTAAACGATCAGAATTGTCGCAGACGTTCAGTGAACGCATTCTGGGTGCGCTGTGCTGAGAGCTGCACGGCCACTCTCTCGTTTCAGCCCACTGCAACCCACTGAGGTAGCCACTGCTGTCCCCACTTTTAAAGATGAGTAAACGGAGGCACAGAGAGGTTAAGTCACTTGCTTGAGGTTACACAGCTAGTGGAAGGCAGGCTGAGGTTTGAAGCCTGATCTAAATTCAAGACCCAGGCTCCCTAACACCGACAGTCAAGCTGAGAGTGGGTTGTTTCTGTCCCGGCCACAATAGGTTAATGAAAAGGATGGAGCTTCCGCCCTTTGGCTTGGGGGGAATTTAAAAGCCAAAAGCTTGGCAGCCCCTTCCTTGGATCATTCTGAACTGACCTCCCAAAGGCAGGAAGAACGGCCCATTGACGATGCTTCAGCGTGGGTCCCGGAGACCTCCACATGGGAAGGGAGCCGTAGCAGAAACCACCATGGACACTCGCTGGTTCTGTGGCCCAGCTCCTCTTGTCCACTGGGGGACTGGGCTCCCCAGTCCCACTGTCGCTTGTGGAGGGAATGCCAGTCGCAGGCTCCTTGCCAATATGGGCCACAGGAGGAAGCATGTGACTCAAGATGGGCCAGTCACAGCCTTCCATGAGATTTGAGATGGGAAAGTGTCCCTCTTTGAGAGATCGTGATCCCGTGGTTATAGGCTTGGGGCTGCTGACAGCCCCCTTTCCCACCAAGTGGAAGAAAGAATGAGGTCAGTAGGCAGAGATGTGGAGTCAAGAGGCCTGGGTACAGTTGAGAGGCCTGAGGACATTGGGCTCCTGGATCCAGCCATACCTGGACCAAGATGCACCCTCAGCCATCCCAAATACAGGACCCAAGGAATTCCCTTTGCTGCTAAGCCAGTTTGAGCTGGGTTTCTCCCAAGGGAGAAAGCACTCTCAGGAGGGGAACCGAGAGGGTCTGAGGATCCTCACCCCAGCTGTGGTCGTACACCCACTCCTTGGCCCAGTGACTCTGCCAGAGATGACCCCCAACTCTAAGCAAAGCTAAGAGACAAGAGTGAGGCTCAGCCTCTTGGGCCCTAGAAAGGAGCCCAGGCTGCAGACAGAGGTAGGTCAGTGACGCCCCTCACACGCAGATCATGAGGGTGCATGGTGTGGGCTGGGCACTAGTCCATAGGGGTGGGGACTGGTGTGGCCCCATATAAGGACACGGAGGTGTTGCTGTCGTGCAGCAATAGTGGTCCCATTTTGCCAACACTCCCATATGCCTAAGGGAAGCCAGAAATTCTGATTTCTATGTGGAATGCCCCAATTTTTAAACCACTCTAAAGGCAAAAAAAAAAAAAACAACACTAAAGACAGGCCAGATCAGACTTTAAGCTGCCACTTGGTGACCGCTGACCTGCTGCCTTTTGGGTGGCCCAGGAGAGGAAAGGAGAAATGTCCTCAGGCCCCTAGAAACTGGGACTCCTCCATGCAGTCACTGGGGAAAGTCCTGGCAGTTATGACAGCTGGTTCCAGAGTCAGACCTGCCCAAGGGCAGAGACAACAGCTCCACCCCACAGGAGAGTCCTGATGTCATGTTGAGACGCTGGATCCAGCCTTACCAGGAACTCCTGGACTGGCCAGTTACCTGCGCCCATGAACGGTCATCCTTTCGTGTCTAAGCACCAGGCAGGTAGGTTTCTGTGGCTTACAGCGGAAAAGACTGATAACTAAACAGCTCCCCGGAGAGACAGGGACCTCCAGAGGGGCATACAAACAGCCTGAGTCGCCCGGTCACTGCCTGAAACTTAGCAGAAACCCACCCTCTTGAGTCGGGGTGTCAGGGTTAGAGCCTTCCCACCAAGTGCTGGGGGATTTTCAGTCCCCGGTGGGCAGCTCCCCACAGAGAGCAGGGCCTGTAACTCATATAACCACTCTCCGAGCACATCTTGGGACAGAGGACATTGTTACGCAATCAAATGCCAAGCTGAGATGCTGTCACTGCTGCCTGCCAGGCATCCTTTCCCGCTTCTTCTTGGGGGGACTCCAATATTCTTTGAGGCACCTCCTTGCCTTTTTCAGACCACGGGGTTGGCTCTAGGGGCATGTGATCCAGGCTGGCGAATCACTGTACTGCCCCCATTCCAGGTCACAGTGATTGGTCCAGGTTGGGCACATGACCAACATGGCTAGCCAATCAGTGTTCTCCATTCTCCTCAGCAACTTTGATTGGTTCAGGAATTGACCTGGGCCCCCAGCAGGCTGACTCAATTCTAGGGTGAAGATTGGAACTTTTGGGAGAAAGAAGCTCCCTTATGCAGCAGAGTGGGGGCCGGGTGCGGGGCGAGAACCAGTGATGGGTCCCGGATCCAGGGGGACCCAAGAGTGGTCGGATCAACGACGCCTTGGCCTTGGCCTTTCCTGACACGAAGCCGCAGGAGCTGGTTCTGCCCTCGCAACCCCAAGAGCCCCGGCCAAGGGCTGGCTCCCCGCCGTCCGCCCCGACGTTGGCAGCGTCCAGGCCCAGGGCTCCGGCCCTCGTGGTCCCAGGCCTGGCGGCAAGCTGGCTTCTCCTCTGGACACTTCCGGACATGCGGGCTGAGCAGGCTGCCCCCGAGCGCCGGCCCAGCTATCTGGAGACCAGGGAGCTGCTGTGGGACTGGCCGGAGGAGGAGGCGGAGGTGGCGGCGCTGAGCTGCGAGAAGCCGCTGGTGCAGGATTCCAGGCTGGACATGGAGCCCCTGGGGAGGAAGGGCACGGCACACATTACCTTTGGGCCGACACACACAGTGGAAAAGCTGTCGGTGCCGCAAATGAGGCCCCAGGGCTCCTTCCACAAGGCTGCCAACCGCCCCAAGGGCCCAGGGAAAAGCAAGTGACGCAATGAGGAGAAATGAAGCGCCACCATTCCCTGCACCCCTTCTCCCCACACAGAGCCCCAAACCAGGCATGGCCTGCCACAAACCACTGGGGCTTCCCTGACATGGGGCCCTGCCATGGCACAGAGGTCCCCACAGCCTGGGGAGTCCCCAGCTCCATGTCCAGGCAGTGTCATCTCTCCTTGCTCTCTGTTCTCAAACCACACAGGCCCCCTTCCAGCTCCTCCGGCCGTTTTTGCATGTGCTGAGCTGGCTCCAAGCTTCAGAGTAGCGCTGTCCATGAGAACGTTTCGCGATGACGGACGTGTCCTATATCTGCACTGTCCAATGCGGTGGCCACTGGCCCCGTGGGGCTCTTGAACACTCGAACTGTGGCCAGTGCCACTGAACAACTGAATAGTTCATTCTGTTTCATTCTACTGGCTAAGTTAAATGGCTGCAGGTGACTAGTGCTACCCAAGTGGACAGTGCAGCGTTAGGGCCTTAAAGTGTGGTCCTGGGCCCAGCAGCACCCAGAGCTTGTTAGAGATGCAAAATCTTGCCCAGCACAGTGGCATAAGCCTGTAGTTCCAGCTACTCAGGAGGCTGAGGTGGGAGGATCGTTTGAACCCAAGAGTTTGTGGACAGCCTGGGCAACATAGTGAGACCCCATCTTAAAAAAGAAAAAAGAGATGCAGAGATCCTGCCCTCCCCAGAGCAGCAGAATCAATGCGAACCCCGGTGATATGTGTGCACACACCACTTAGATCCCAACTCCACTGTCACTCTCCAGATTCCCCCACCCCTCTTCTCCCACCCTAGGCCAGGCCCCTGTCCTGTGCTCTGGGTTAAGTCCCCTAGCACCTCCCGGCTGGGTGACCTTGGGCATGGCATCCATTGCCACCCACATTTATACGCAGGTGTGAGCCTCTGGTCCCCTGCTCCGTGACAGCACACCCTGTCTGTGTGGTCCCCTCAAGACCCAGCTCAGCACCTGCCCACTGCGGGTGACCAAGTAATAGCCCTTGAACGGATTTTCTCATGAGGCCTTTGGAGGACAGGGCAGCAAGGTACCCCCATGCTGACCAGCCCAGGCAGCTGGTTGCAGTGTCCAGCTCACCCCTCTGGCCTCCACGGCCCTCCCGGAGGACCGGTGGCCAAAACAGGCCACTTCACAAAGAGTGAATCGCCAGCCCCCGACAAGCTCTGGGGCCCCTCTTTGGATAGACTCTGGCCCAGTATTCCTCACGCTGGGCTGGGATCCCTGGAGCTCTGCCTGGGACTCAGGGTCCGGATTGGGCACCCTCCTGGAGCCTCAGCTTTACCCCAGGTAAAGAATTCAAAGAGTTATTTTTAGATGGGAAGTAACGCAGGTATGGCACGAAGCAGGATGCAAAATCAATTCATTTTTAAAAGGTAAAACACAAGGCCTTGAAGACGTTGCCTGCTCCTCCTCCTGATTCCCCCACCCCCATCATTTCTGCCATCTCGTGCCTGCTGTGTGCCCAGGTGGCAGGGCCCAGCCATTTCATCCTCACGACAGGCCACGGGGCAGGGGCTCCAGTGGCTGCCATGGGAGGGACGGGGCGCCCGAGGCTCAGAGAGGTGAGGCGACTTGCACAGCAACCAGGAAGTAGCAGCTCTTAGCCACCGCACTCCCCTGCCTCTCTGAAAGCAACGACTTGGGGAGAGTCATCTGTGAGACACCATTCTAGAATATTCTAGAATAATTCTTAACCCTGCGGAATTCTAGCAGTAAGGAGAGGTCTCCTCCCCCACCCCAACTGCTCTGATGTGTTGGGCTGCTGTCCGGGGTTTCACTGGGTTTCATTCGGAGAATCTACGACAGTGTCAGCCGCTCTTTCTCACGCTAAGGTGCTCTGGAGAGTTCCAGCCCTGCCGTGCTGGCAGGGGAAGTCTGCGTGTTCAGCGTGCCCCTGAATCCGAGGCCCCAGCCGGAAGGAAGGGTGCTGCACAGGGTGGGCGGCCTGGCCTGCAGGGGAGTCCCGGGCCTCCGGGCGCCTCCTACCTGAAGTCCTCAGATGCAAGCACCTCGCAGTAGTACAGGAGTTTGCACTTGGGGCCGGGGCTGTGCAGGGCCGACAGGACATCGTCCACGCCCGGCAGGCTGCAGGCCACGCTGCCAGGGGGGCTGTGCATCTGCCACTGGAGCAGGTAGATCCCAGGCCACCGGGTCACGTGGGAGCCCTGAAACACAGCAGCCATGCCCTGAGGCCCGGCCCTCCTGGGGACAGGAGGGTGGACTGAGCCTTCGTGGGCTCCCTGTCACCAGACCCGGAGAGGGGCCTCCTCCCTCGGTCCTTTTCCCAATCCACCAGCAAACCCTCTTTGAGGCCTCCTGAGGCCATCCTTGCCGCCCCCACCTGCCCCCACCCCACCGCAGCCCTGGGACCAGAGTGTCTCTCTTAACCTGGGGGAGGCGAGGCCTGGGGCACAGGTGAGCACACCTGGATTTTGAGGGCCTTTTGTTCTGGGATTTGGAGAGGTATTTGGGCAGGGAGCTCACGGGTGTTAGAGTTTGCTGAGGAGCGGTGGAGAGCGGGAAAGGGAGGCGTTGGCTGTTGTAAGAGCAGCTCTGGGGAAGGGTTGAGATGTTCAGTGAGAGCCAGGGGAGGCTGGCGGGTGATGTGCGAGACAGCCTTCTGCTCCGTCCCCCCGGAACCTTCCGCGAGAGCTACGGCGCTCGCCAGGGCTTGCGCAGGTGGCTCTGTGTGTCCTGTGTGTATCTGGAGGGCAGGGGGTGATGTTCCACCCACAGCACTGGGGCCAGCTGGGGGACTCGTATTCCAGTTGTACGTCCAACTTTGGTTCCAGACTTACAGAGTCTGCATCAGACATCTGCCCCCTGACCTCAGGACGCGGGCACCTCCCCTCCCATGCAGCTGACTTCCTACCGCTGCCCAGCACTCGCCCCGCCCACACCCTCCCGCCTTCTCCCTGCTGCCTCCACTTTGTTCTCGCTGCTCCTTCGCCTGGACGTCATCGCCCCTCCCCCTTCAGGACCCGGCCACTCCTCCAGGTCTTCCATGTTGAAGCCCCTTCAAGTCATGCAGAGAACTTCGACTTCCAGTTCCAACACCCTTGTCCTTCTCTCTGCATGAGCATGAGTTAATGAAGCGGGTTGAATAGTGTCCCCCCAAAATTCATGTCTCACCCGAACCTCAGAATATGACCTTATTTGGAGAGAGAGCCACTTGCAGTTAAGGATTTAGAGGGCTGGTGTCCTTACAAGAGAAAGGACAGGGAGATTTGAGACACAAAGGAGATACAGAGGTGCCGGCGCTGTATGGACAGAAGCAGAGACGGCAGTGATGCGTCTCCAGGCTGAGGAATGCCCAGACACTGTGTGTCTTTCCCACTGTCCTGCAGAGTCCCCGAGGCTGGGGACCACGTCTGGCACACAGCGGACCCTCAGTACTGCTTGATGAGCGAATACGTGATCCTAAGACACGAACCTGGATGCTCTCCCCCTCCCGGCAGACGAGGGGTGCCTCCACGCGGCTGTAATCCCTGCCGAGGACCCAGCCTTTGTCGATCAGCTGCTCCCGGGGCCCTGGCCTGGGCACCTGCCTGGTGTGGTACAGGCTGAACACCACGTCCCCTCGCAGGATGTCGAAGTCCCAGGTGATGACCGACTCCCCTTCCAGAATCTCCACTGCGACCTGCTCGGAGGCAGGTGCCGTCTGAGGGTCCCAGCCAAGAGGGCTGGTGACAACGGCAGCAGGAGGTGCTGTGGGTGCCCACGGGGGTCTCCTCTGCTGGGCCACGTGCTCATCCTCGGCCTCAGGGAGGGTGGGCTGCCAAGGCTCCCAGCTGCCCCCTTGTCTGAGAGCTGCCCCGGGCAAATGGACCCGCCTCTCTCTGAAACGCCTGGGGGGTCCCCCGGGGGTGACCCACAGCCAGGACTGACAGTGCCAGGGGCCCCCCTGTGCCGCTCTGCGCATGCCAGTGCTCCCTGCTGGGTTGGCTGGGATTCCTCCCGACGCCCACCTGCCTCCCCGCCTGGCGGGCTTGTCCTGAGAGCTCACCCACCCGCGACAAATCACCAGCATGAGAATCCTTCCCTCAGGCTGCATTTTGGGGGAACCTGACCTAAAATGACACCCCAGCACAATGGGCCCGCCCAGGCCAGGCCCGGCACCTCGTGGGGGGCCCCGCGGAGCACGCTGGCCGAGTGGTAGGTCTCGCTCCACTGCCGCAGCTGGTCTGCCCGCTCCTGCTCCTCTTCCGTCAGGTACAGCGACTTGGGGACCAGCCCTCCTTCGGGGACATTGCACTGTGGGCCAGAGACAAAGGGTGGCGGGTCAGTGCCCGTTGAGGCCTGGCTGGCCTGAAGGGTGCTCTGTGAGCCCCGAAACAACTTACACAGCCACCTTGCTGAGCTGCGCAGTGAGCTTCTGGGACGCCATTTAGACCCCAGAACCACCAACACCGCAGGGACAATTATTTCACAGAGAAAGGAAATGGAGGCTCAGAGAAGTCAGGCCACTTGCCCACAATCACACAGCAGCAAGTGGCTGGGCCAGGGCACAAACTCACATTGTCAGCCCCCTAGGCTCATGTCCCTTACCCCAATGCAGGGCTGACCTCTGGGCTCAGGGGTCCCTTACACTGCACCCCGCAGCGGTGCACCTCCCCGTTGGCAGTGGGGATGGAGCAGTCTCTCAACTGTCCTAATCTGCAGATTTCCCCAAGTCAAAGGTGCCCTGGATGGCCAGGCCTTAGGAGACCCTCTGCCATCGCCAAACAATGATTTCTGCCCTCATGTCACTTGCTAAAACACTAGGATCAACAAGTGAGGTCACTGCCAGCGTCCATCAGTAAGTCACCCTCAGATCGGCAGGCCTATTCGCTAAAAATAAATCCTGCGTGTGACGCATCGCACCAGTGGAGGGAATAGGCGGACCTGACCAAATTCCTAGGAAAAGATGTTTTTATCCAGAAATGATGCAAGCTCGCTGTTTGGTATTTTTGTTATAACAGCTCTGCCAACTGATGGCCACGAAATGACAGAGTTGTGGCGTAGGCTCCCGGCTGCCTTTCGTTTCTCCCCCAAGGCAGGCAGTAAAGGTCTGGAGGCTGCCTTCCTTGAAGCAGTGGCCGGACCGTCCCAGCTGTGTGGCTGTGGGCTGGTCCCTTTGGGTATGCCAGCTCCGGGGCCCAGGGCCACCAGGACATGGGAGTCACCTCCCCTGCATCACGGGGCACAAAGTGAGCAGGCAAACTCTCACCGCTGCTCAGCAACACCTTTGGTGGCAATACAGCATGGGTAAGCCTTTGACCGGCCTGGTCTTTGGACTTCCAGAAACTTCTGTGTCACTCAGTAGATTTGAAAGAACCAAGGTAAGGCCCAATCTCAGAGAGGTGTCACCTCTCTTTGAGGCAGCTTCCAAAACAAGCCCTGTCCCCACTGAGCGCCAGCATGGCCCTCCCCAGGCAGCGCCCACCCCGCAACCCGGCCTCCCTGGCCCCTGCGCTGGCCGCGGCTGCCTCACCACGCTCTCCCCCCCGAGGAAGTCGGGGATCACGTCCTTATCCAGGTAGTCGACGAGGCCTCCGGGGCCCTGGTAATTGCTGCCGCTGTAGATGAGGAACTTCTGCCGGGTGTTCTCGTTGATGAAGGGGCTGATCTGAAAAGCGGGAGGGAAGGCAAGGTGGGGTGGATTCTGCATGGAGATGTTACTCTCATGGCACGGACCTAATCACTTAATCGCGGACAGGGACATGGGTGTGACATGGGCCTCACCACTCTAAAGTGATTCAGTGGCTCTTGGTGCGTTCACTGCGTTGTGCAACCACCTCCTCTATCTAGTTCCAAGACTCGTGCTTCACCCCAAAGGGAAACCCCACACCCACTCGCAGTCACCCTCTCGCCTCCCCTGCCCCTGGCAGCCGCTGATCTGCTGGAAGTGAACCCCGCTTCCAGCCGGGCCCCGGCGGGCTGACTCACCCCCACCCCACCCAGTGCACGCCTTCCTAGGAAATCTCCGAGCAGCACACACATTTGGTTTGCACAGAGATCAGGACAATGGGGGATAAAAAGCTTCGGAAGCAGCTCCTGCCCCCCAGCCCCACCCTACAGAGCCTTGAAGCACCTACAGAGGCCAGAGAACTTTCTGCCCCCAAGCACGTCCAAGCCCTCCCCAGCTCACAATCCTCCATGGCTCCCTACTGCCCCAGGACAAGGGCCCACCTTCACCGCAGGCTGGCCTCCCAGCCTCCCCAGCACCACGTCCCTTTTGCTCCTGTCTGCTCGAGCCACCCTGGACTGTCCTTTCAACTCCCCCAAAGCATCAATCTGGGTCCTGCCCCCGGGCCTGAGGCCAGGCTGTGCGGTCTGCCTGCCACACCTTCCTCCTGCTGTTCCTGGGAAGACTCCTCCTCCTTCCTCAGGTCTCAGCCTCATGTCACCTCCTCAGGAGGCCCTCCTCGGTTCCCCAGTCTGGATATGCCCCTGCACCATCGCCCGCCTGACTCGGTCTCTGAGAGTCCTGACATCCTCACGTCCTTGTCACAGAGAATCCTGACGCTTTCACTTGGGGGGCTACCTGGTTCATCCCCTTCCCCCACCCTGTGACATGGGGGGTGGGGACCCAGTGGCTGGTTTGTTCACTCTAAACCCCAGGGCCTGGACAGGCGCCTGGCACATAGTAGGTGCTTAGCAAAACACCGACTGGCTGATTGAACTTTCGGTTCTCTCTTCCCTATCCTGATTGAACCTTGCCTGGCTTCTCACGCCTTCACCAACCCCAGGCAACGCGCGCACAGCAGATGCGGGATCTGCAGGCCCGGGGGGCCCTGGGGGGGCCTGCACTGCCCTGCAGCAAGGCCTCGGGGCGAGGCGTCCAGCTGCAAGTGACAACCTGGCAGCGGGCTGTAAAGTCGATCTCGTGCATCAAGATTAGCCTATTAGGCATCTTGAGAGCACAAAAACATTCTACGATAAAGACATCTGCACCCAAATGTTTATGGCAGCACAATTCACTACTGCAAGGATGTGGAAACAACCCAAGTGCCCGTCAATCCATGAGTGGATTATTAAAATTTGGTATATATACATATATACAATGGAGTATTACTCAATCATAAGAAACGACAGTGA
>CAUYSK010100012.1:0-50495 GCA_963575035.1 Avahi laniger
ATATATAGAAAAAATTAGCCGGGCATGGTGGTGCATGCCTGTAGTCCCAGCTACTCGGGAGGCTGAGGCAGGAGGATCGCTTGAGCCCAGGAGTTTGAGGTTGCTGTGAGCTAGGATGATGCCACGGCACTCTAGCCCGGGCAAAAAGAGTGAGACTCTGTCTCAAAAAAAAAAAAAAAAAAATGACTTGCTTTTTAATGTATTTAAAATTGTGTTTTTTATGCTTTTCAGATGCATTTTGCTCTTTCGAAATTAAAACATGAACGGTCAGAGAATAAGACCTTAAAATATAAGTCTATGCGAAGAAGATAGCAGTTACTACTACAGTAAAATTTCTGATTATGAATGAAAATGGTTTCAGGACATTGCTGTGAAACCCAAAACAATAGTGAGGGTTTAACCGTTTCGAATCACCCACTTGCTATCCCAATACAGCCTTGGTGGATTGTCAACTTCAACCCCAGTGTTCTGGTGATACTGAGTGGCCAATTCACTTGAGGCTGTCAGTGGTTCGTGGCGAGTTGCAGAGAAGCCAGGCCGTTGGCTCCTGTCTCTTGCTTTTTCCTAATGCTACCCTGCTGCCCTTTCTTATGGTGATGTGGGAAGTCATAAAGGGCATTGCTAATTCTTCATACACTTTGTATCAGTTTATTTAGGTAGCCCCTTCCCGGTGATGGTAGATCCCTGTGTATAGGGAGCATGCATTTCTGGTTTTCCCTCAGCTCAGCTGAAACCTGGACTGGACTTTCTCATTTTCACCCGGTGTTCCCTCCAGTCACTGAGATACACTTTTGCTGTTGGTCATCAGTTTTAGCTGAGCATTTCAGGATATTTTTAAATCATGTCTTTTAAAGTGGTGTCACTATGTAGAATATTCCTCTTTTTATGAGCCCAAACAACTCCTGCAGTTGGATGGAAGCAAATCCAGGAGAGGTGCGTTATTTCCTCACGTCCCATGGCTGTTGGCAGCAGATTCTTCCTAGACTGTTTTCCATATCCTGATATTCCGACCATTCTTCTTCCCAGTTGGGGTAGTGTTTACAAGGTTGTAAACTCTGAGACTGCTGTTTCCTTTCTAAATCATATTCTTGCATTGAACTTTATGTGAACCACAAGTTCCTTATTTCTGGTCGCTGCCTTTTAAGCTCCAGATACTTGGTTGACGTGATCAGGAGTTGACAGCTTGCCTCCTGGCACACACAAGGGTTCATCAGCAGAAACTCCTTCAGTTCTGTCAATTCCTAAATGAGGGAAATATCTGATCCTCTTTCCTCCTTTTTCTGCACTCAAGTGACAAGCTCTTGTTTTTTTAACCAAAATCATATCAAGAACCACAGATAGAGTTGTGTTAAAAAAATAAAATTCTGCTTGGGATCTTTCAACAAAGGTACAGTCTTTCACTTGGCCATTGTCATGAAGATATTATTATTCATAAATATCTTTTCCCTTTTACATTGGTACAGGGATATTGGTGTAGTTAATTGCAGCTTTTCATACAGTTAGTGTATTTAACAAGTTTTGATATAATGAGAACTTTTTTAATGAAGGGAAATTTTATTTGCCATTCAAAGAACCATTCTTTTGAATACAGATATTATTTTAATAGCATTTAGAAAGATGATTGCATTTACACCAGCTAATTTAGAAAGGCTATGCTTAATCACTGTAAGAAAAATGGAAACGATGGTTTTCTTTTAAATATTATTCTGACCTTGAGTAATCTAAGTGATAGAGTCCCATAGATCTATCTTGATTTTAATTGACTGAGTATAAGCATGTATGACAAAAAAGTGCATACTGCCTGTGTTTGCTGCCAATACTTACAAATATTTTATATAACAAATATGTTTACCATAAATAAGATTGAAGAAGAGTGCTGATTGTCTTTGATTAGGACTGAATACATATATATTAATAATAATTATCATAAGAGAATTGAACAGCTTTCACTGTAGCTTAGCAGATATTTTTTACCATCATTGTTACATTTGAGATTTGTAATGAAGTACATTAAAAACACAGGGTGTGTCAGTGTTAAACTTCAAATTCAGTTTAAAGTGAACTAATATGCTTTGAGTGACAGCAATTCTTCCAAAACCGGAATCAATAGTAATAAAAAAAAAAAAGTCTTCAGGATAATGATTCTTTGGTATAATTTTGGAACTATGTCATCTAAGAAGACAAAATAGAATAGCCCCAATGTACTTGCTTCCATAATTATGATTTCTTAATATTTATTGCCATTTTGGAATTCTCAAATACCCTGGTCTTTTGTAGAAATTAGCTTTTTAATAAAGTCAGAGGAGAAGGTCAGTAATCTGTTTCAGTCAGTGCAAAATATTTTGTTGGCTTTGTTAAATGAAAATTGATATCTATTTATCTTTCTTTTAAAGGTCATTGCCTGACCTTTTGGCTTACAGATTTAGGGGTTATTGCTGATATTTTAATAGTATTGAGGTTCACATAACAGTATTTGTAGTTCATACAAATTAATATTGCAAAAGGAGAATAATTTAGAATTCTTTCTTAATAAATGTTATTGCAAATCATTAGAGTTCCATGAAAGCACAGAGACATATGGAAAAGTCCCAGCAGAATAATTAGGAAAATTTCATATAGACAGTATGCCATTCAAGTCTTCTGCACAGAAGACTTAAAAAACTAACAGTCGGAGTACACTGAAGTGACTTCAGAGTAGAATGTTTTGTTTGATCTAGAGAATATTTATGGTAGGTTTTGACACCAATATGATTATTGAGTGTTTTCTTCATTTCTACTTTGTTTCTTTAACCTACGTTTTTATTTTCCCATTTTTTTGTTTTCTTATATTTTATACCTTTCATTATAGTTTTACACTGAGTGCTGTGCCAAATGAATGTATTCTTTTCCTACCTGTACAGATCTCCTTCCTTTGCAGAATGAGCAAGTATTTGCCCTAATATTATTTTAACTGAAATGAAACCTAATATCTTAAGAAGTAACTTTTTTAAAAAAAGCTTAGGTAGAAATTGATCATTATTCAAAGTGTTATAAAAATTCTGTGATTCATTAGAAATTTGTCATTATCTTCACATTTTTTTTTCCTGGGCACATTTTGGCTTATTGCATGTCGATGTTAGTGACATATAACCCCTTTTCTACATTGTGTTGAGCTTGTAAGACTGCCTGTCAAGAAAGCTGCCAAAGAACTGAGAATTTAAATTCTGCACATCAGCAGAGTAATTTATAAATTCCTCATTAACCTTAGTACCTTAAACATAATATGATGATCCTCAGATTTGATAGCCATGATCTAAGATGGATTCTTCACTGAATAATTTGCCTTATTTTTGGAGGGGTGGAGGGAGAAAGAAATTTACATGATAAGATTTACTTGGATTAGAAGAGAACTGGGCAAAGATAATATGGTTCATCCTCTTAGTAAAATTGCTATGAGTAATTATGGTTTGGGCAGGTTCCATGATCTGTATCTGGAAATACATCTCATTTTGCTATTCCTTTTCCATCTCTGAACGTTTTCTCTTCCCTTCCAATTTGGATACCATTATCACACAGTAATCCTTGAGTTTTGAGGTGCTGTGGGTCTTAAAAGAAGTTTTTTTCCTTCATGTAGTGAATTTCATCCTCAAAGAGTTTGCTTTCAACTGCTTTGAGATGCTTGCCATTTCTTCTTAGATTAGTGACGTTTGATTAAGTAGGGGAGCAACCATTTAAGCCTTCCGTAAGTTTGTCTATTTTGAAAAATTTATTACGACTTTTAAAGTATTAGAAGAAATGTAGTCCATTGTGAAAGTTACACAATGTCAAGTTGAGGTAGAGAGTAGCCACAAATCCTTTATGGTATGATACATATGTAAAATTTAAGATATCTCATTTTATTTACTTTTTTTTTTTAATCCTGTTACACATCAGGTACAGAAGGTTTGGGATTCAGCATCACTTCCCGAGATGTAACAATAGGTGGCTCAGCTCCAATTTATGTGAAAAACATCCTCCCACGGGGGGCTGCCATTCAAGATGGCAGACTTAAGGCAGGAGACAGACTTATAGAGGTGAGTGACATCCCTATACAAGATGTTCCATAATTCTTGAAAGATTCCATTTTCAAGAGTTATTTTTTAACATTTTCATAAAAAATTATATATTTTAGCGGAAGTGTGTGCCACAAACCAATGTATTTCTCTGTTATCTAATGAGAAATTATCTTTTCATTTAGTTGAGTTACAAACGTTACTGAGGCATTTTTTACGAGATCACATGGTATTCTGTCATTATATAAGATGTCTTTAAGGTTCTGTTTCTCGATGGCTGGATGGAAATGTTATCTACTTTGTGATCAGAACAGAAACAAAGTAAGTGAAGACAGTGTGTCTTGATGAGAAGGACAAGGAGATTTTGAGACGGCAGCGTGGAGAAGGGATTGAGATGAAAGTCACAAGTCAAGTGAAAAAAGAAAAACAGTTTTTGAAAAATTTTCTTTCAGTACCTCATGAGTTTCGGTTCACTGGCGTTTGAGACTATCTTGGAAATACGTAAATATCCAGGATTTCTGTTTGTATGAAGGTTTGTGCATATGGGATAAAAAGGAGGGAAAGATTGAGAAATAGTGTACTTCATTAGCTATTTTCCTTAATTTTTTTCAGAAAACATAGTCTATGTTCTTATTAGCACATACCGTATTTCGTAATTATTAACTAGTATTCAAGTAGTCATGATCAAGTTTACTTTTCCCGTATTATCCTTTTTTTCTTGTAGTTTAACAGGTGATTTTGAGCTCTCCAGGTTTCTTGAAAAGTAGAGGAGCCAAAGAATAGCTTCTGTATTTTTTCCACGTCTGTGTTTTGGGCCTTAGATGTCTTAAATCTTACTCCTTCCCTTTTTATGCTTTGTGTGTGACAACGTTTATAAAGAGACACGGGTAGAGGCTAAGTGACAGGAAAGGTTTGAGTACAAATGATGTTTAGGGGGGTGTTTCCAGAAAGGGCCACTTGGAATATAAATTGAGTAGCATCAGCCCAGCTTTGCAGCTGTACCTTGTTTTGTTAATATTTAGTAGGAGTCTCAGCTGGGACTCGAATCCAGTCCTCTTGGCTTCTACGTTTAAACAAAGTCTGCCCTTTTCTGCCTGCCTCCCTCCTCCTCTCGTTCTTTCTAAAGATAATCATTTTATTTTTTAGTCGCTTTTTCTTTCATCACCCAGTTGCTTTACTTTCAACACATCCCAACGACCTTTATTTTTCTTCTTTCGAGAAATGGGAATGACCCCCACCTTGTGTGTCTTCAGAGTTTAGGTTTTATCATAGCCGTCAGCTGTGTCTTAAAACTGAAACTTCATTTTTGCATGTTTTAAACCCAGCCTTCTGGTATCTGTAGTTGTGGCTAGACAGTATCAACAATTCTATGGGCAGTTTTTCTCAGTGTCAGGATATTAGGAATCATTTAAAAAGAAAAAAAAAAATAAGTATCAAGTGTCTAACTTTTTGTCTTTATCCTCTTCCAGAATTTTTTTTACTTTCTTTGATCCTGTTACCTATTTCCTGCAATCCCATAATAATAGTACTTTGAGCTATCTAAGATTGTTTTAGCAGAAAGGGAGCCATTCCAAAGCATGTTTTCCCCAACTACAGAAAAATGTTGATATTACAATTTAAGTAATATACTTATTTGCCTAGGACAAAATGTTATTTTTCTCTAAAGAGAATTACAGAATACTTTTTTAAATGAAACTCATGCTTTCGTTTCTGTTGTGCTTTCCAATAACGATGTTATACTTCTTATGAGATGAAATGATGAGATTCTCTAAGAACAGGTTGTTTCAAATCTTTCTCCTGCTAGAATTCTCTTCTAACTGAAGAAATTTGAGGTGAAATATTGCTTCCCTTCTGAAAATGTTGTTATTTTGTAGTGATCCTTCTTTATTATTTAACGTTTACATTTTAGGGATAAAAAATTTTCTTTCTATTTTTCAGTAAAATGTTTTTGAAAGTGAAATTATGCCAAGATATTTTTGGTGTGTTTTCATTACTCTTATAAGAGCAACGCCTTTTTATTTTTGTATACGAAAACACAAGGGCCACCAAAATATCTCGGTTCAAAGCCAACAAGTTGTGTAACTTGACATTTTAGATATGATTGTTTATTGCTTGTTACTTATTAATGCCCTTGTGGTTGTAGCTTTTGGTTTATTGATGAGCACTAAAAGACTGGCCACTTCCTCTCTTGTTTCTAGATGTCTGGTCTGAGTTTCTTCATTAGCCACAAAACCTTAGTGGTTACCCGGTCATGGCAGAATATTGCCTGACATGAGTTATGCTCCATAGCAGATATGGGCAGTCCTAGACTGTGTGTTTTTTTCCTTCTGTTGTTTGTTTGCACAGGATTGCAGCTGAAAACTTTTTGTTTGTTTTAGGTAAATGGAGTAGATTTAGCAGGCAAATCCCAAGAGGAAGTTGTTTCACTGCTGAGAAGCACCAAGATGGAAGGAACCGTGAGTCTTCTCGTCTTTCGCCAGGAAGAGGCCTTCCACCCAAGGGAACTGGTGTGTAAATTTAGAGCACATGAAAGATTTCTGATGCTCAGGAGCCGGGGTTCTTGGTTAGCTACCTGATGGCAAATGTTTATTGCGACCTTTTCCGAAGAGTTTCTATATCTAATATTTCTTTCAGCCCTAAATCAATACAAGCATTCTTTTCTCTAACACGCCCTTAGTATTAGAAATGGGTATCAGCAGAAATGAATGGAGGAGTATTTAAACATCAGACTGTAGGTATATTTTCTAGGACATCAAGTGTTTACCACTGTACACTCTCAGATGGGTTGACTGAGTACAGAGACGTTGATTATCTCAGAACTGTCACTCCACAGGCTGTCGCTGAAAGCTTGCCATCTTTCCCACTACATGTGACAAATTTTCATATTTCAGATTTTCGTAATGCATGTCGCTAAGCCAAATAAAGATGCTTGCTTACTGTTGTGTGAAAAAGAGTACCTTAAAAAAAAAAAAACTATTATTGAAAGCAAAAAGACTTAAGTGGCAATATGCCCCATGGCTATTGATGACAAATATAGGTGACAATATTTGGGGTGGCATAAATGAAACGAAAGGCGTTTGTTTGCAACCTCTCTGCTTCCCTTTTTGTACATACATCAAAATGCCTAACGATTAGGGGCATTTGCATGGTATAGGTGTGAATAAAATACGTGTCTTGAATTTCCATAGTTTTGAATGGTTTTCTGCAAAAAGTGCTAGGGATTCATTTTTATATAAAGGGACATAATTGGAGGAGTTGCCTTTCTCTTTTGATGTGCTGAGAAAGTGTTTTATTTCAAGTACAAGTGGTATTTTAAATATTTCAAAACAGTTTCTACTTGGATCATCTTAGAATATACAACATCTCTTTTAGCTAGCTTTTAGCTTTTTCTAAAGAATTAATTTTTATAAACTAGAGTGGCAAGGTTTTAAGGACGCAGTCCCCCAATTTTTCATATAGCCCTAATTAACGTAATCTGTGTCGTTGAGCATGGATGTACCATGGTTGATAAAATTTTCCTTTTATTATAAATAGAATATTTTTATTCTCTGCATAAATGAGATATATCTATAAATGTTAATTATAAATAAAGATAAATTTCACTTACAAATATTCCATCCCTTGGTTACATACGTATCTGAAACTTAGTGTGATTTTGTTGGAAATTTCAGACTGATAGGGTTGAAAAGCGAACACTTTCGTTTTAAGTAGATTTCGAATACATTATGAGAACTTCTTTATATTTAAAATGTTTAATGCATTATTTCTCAATTTAAATTCAGTTTTGCGGTTTCCCCCCACTGTTATCCAATTTTGTGCTTAAAATGCCACCTGATCCTAAATCTGGAGATGTCTCTATTAAATTGTAAATGAGCACTTAAAAAAAAAAAAAAAACAAAACAACTAAGCTTTACACGTGATTCGATGAAGCTTTAATTCTTCTTCCTCCGCGGATCTGAGCCGCGATAGTTAGCATTATTAGAC
Organism: Avahi laniger; assembly: GCA_963575035.1. Lineage (NCBI taxonomy): Eukaryota > Metazoa > Chordata > Mammalia > Primates > Indriidae > Avahi > Avahi laniger. Next base: position 8,016 of record CAUYSK010100012.1, read on the forward strand.
TGCCAAAGCTTCCACAGTGCTCCTAAGCAGCCTTTTCCAGAATTAGTGCCAACATGTAGCCAGCTTAAGGTTATTCAGGTTCTTCTTGTCCAATTTTGATCTTCCAGGCTTCTGTTTTTCCCTTCTGCTACCTCCTTTTTTTTTTCTTGGTTATTTAATTTATTGCTTGTGAGCTTTTCATTAAGGAGTGAGCCAGTAGGCCGTCAGTCTATTATACACGTTGCAGCTGCTTTTCAAGATTTAAAATTATAAAATCCTGAAAACTTAAAGAGAGCGGGGGACATTTAAAAATGATCTTTGAAATCCAATTGACATAACTCTTTTCTTCTGTTTGGGGTGTCTGTGTTTAAATTCTGTGTGTCTGAATCTAAATACTTTTATCAATATGTGCTTTTTTTTTTAAATAAATCAACCTTGGAAGTACCCATATAATTAAAGCGACTCTACATTATATGAAAAAAAAAATCACATTTATTCCCTGTGTAATATTTTAAAGTATGAAGCTTGTGGTTCAGACTGTGGTTCAGACTGTTATTATCTGGTCTAGCTATCAAATGATCCTATACCTTAAAACTTAGATTTGATTGGGGAAATTAAAAGACAAAATTAGATACAGTGCCATGATTAGGAAAGCAGTCTGGTAAGATTTGTTTTCCTCCAAATGATAAATTCATGATGTACTGTGAGTGAGCAAGTAGAAATATACATCTAGAAAAATTTCTTAAAACACGCTTCAGTGAAAGTTTGGACGATAGTAATACATCAGCCATAATATAATCATCCTTTATATATTTTGTGGCTTTTAAGAATCAGCAAAATTTCCTTTACAATTAAGCATCATGTCCCTGTGTGTTGAAGATGGCTTTGGTCAGTCTGTATTTATGTTTTTCTTCAATTCTTCTAGAATGCAGAGCCAAGCCAGATGCAGATTCCAAAAGAAACGGTAAGAGCTTTGTCTTTTGCAGGGTGCAGAGATGTTGGAAAGATAAATGGAACTAACTCCTTACTCATTTCATATGAAATTACTTGTCCTGCCTTTTCCTGGCTCATAAGGGTTAATACATGGGTTTATGAAATTCCCAAGTGGTCTTATTTTAAGATGACTTATTGTTACTACCCCAAATGGAGTATATTTTGTGATTATTTTTGGTCAGACAAATTGAAAAAAAGAGATATCGTAGAGTAATACCCTATTCGCTTGCATAGTAAGAGGGACCCAAGATTGGTGAGCTTAGTAGTTTGACAAATATGCAAAGTATTTCATAAGTTGTGAAATGCTATATTGAAAGTGGAAAAAAGTAAAAATAAAAACCTTGATTCAGGAATGGAGCCAAGGGAATACAATAAAGCAGCAGTATCATTAAACAGGAAAGTAAAAATGATATGTTAGTATTTGGCTAGACATAGTTGTCATAATAACTATAAAAGGAGTACTTTCTCTTAATAAAAGCCAAGTACTCACAGCTCACATTAAAATGGAAACAGTCGTGTCCTGTTTAGAAGACAAGTCCTAAGACAGAGTGGAGACATAGGAGTATGTTCCAGCAGGCAGAACTGACGCGGTGAAAGTAAGAATCACCCTAACAGTCTTCATGATACTATGTCACCTGGGAGATAAAAAGCCATTTTATATTGACATTTAATATTATCTGGTAGGTATTCTAACAATCACCATCTTTTTTACATCAAACAACATAGCACAAAAAGCCATGCTTCCCAAACTCTTGTAAGTAGAAAATGTAACAAAACCATATCCACAGTGAGTAATATTAGTATAGGTTTTTACAGAAATTGTTGTATTAAGTAGAAAATAAAGTCAGAATATAAAAGATTTGAGTAACATAAGAATAGGTTTGAATTTCTATATAGATTCATAAACAGACAACTTTGGACTTTTAAACATACATGTTATTTTGCAAATACTCCATAATTCTAAAAATGGATGACAGACCAGATCTCAGTGGAAAATCAGTGAACAACCTCGAGAATATTGTGTGTTAATAAATATGCATTGTAGTAAACAGAAAATTCATAGCCTTAATTTTTCTGTTTATAAAATCAGTTAATGATATCTAATCAAAATCACAATGGTGTTGAGGCATAGGTTAGAAGGAGAGGGGAAATTGGACAAATCGTTTCTAAGGAATAAAATGGGATACAATACCAATTTATAATATTGTTTGAAAAGACAGTAATTGTGGTAGAGTATAATGTAAAGCAGCAATTCTTAGACTAGCATATACTTATAACAGTACTGTAGCAGGAATAGACAAGTAGGTCATTTAAATAGGTTAGGGATTCTAGAAACATAGTGTGTATGTCTTCTTGCATGGATGTTAAAGATGGCATTTCAAATTAGTAGTAAAGGATGATCTACTTAGAGTTTAGAACAATTGGCCATTCACTTAAAAGAGTTAGGTTTCTTTTTCTCACCATACATCAAAATAAATCCCAGTTGATTATGAATTTAAACCTAAAAAATTACTAAAAAGTCTTAAGAGACAGTAGATGGGAATGTATCTGTTAACTTTGGATTCACGACGAATGCCTGTGTGAACATGACAAAGCCAGAATGTCATAAGCGAGTCGACGGACAGATTCGTGTGTGTTTGTGTATATAAAGTCAGTGCTAAAGGGGCAGATATTTCCATGTGATCCTTGGGCGCAGTATCACTCCTTTGTGGTTTAGAATCTTAATATCATAGAACTTTTGGGGAAACAGAATGACTTCACAAACAGACTGTATTTCTTAATGTCTTAGACAATGCGAGATGGAAAATGAATGGTATAAATAGTAAAGATAGGCATGTACTTTCAAAACATGTGGTCAGTCGTTTTGAGGAAATTGATGATTCGCCATGAACTTTTCGGTCACTGTGGGAGAAGCTGCCACTTTTGCTGTTCTGTTAAGAAATGCAGGGCGCGTGCCAGTCGATGAGCTTTGTGTGCTCATGATAGCGTGTGAGAGCAACTGAGAGTCACCTTAAGGAAGGAAGTTACATGCACATGTCTGACTTCTGGTTACAATCGGACATTTTTTTCTGATACAAGTTTTCCAAACCAAGTCAAAGGCACAGGTTTGTTGCAAATTTTTGTTTTGTTTCTGTCTTAATTTTTCATGTGTCCTCTCACATCTGTGCATCTCTATGTACTCTTGCTATGCAACACCAATTTGGGTTGTAAAATTAATGTTAACATTATAATTTTAAAAATAGAGGCAGGTCTCTGCTTTTCTTTGTGCCCTTTGATGGCAAGGGTCTGTTTCAGACATTTTAAATATGGCCAGTTCTTGGAGCTCAAGGAAAACTCCAAGACAGGCTTTTGGTATTTAGTGTTTGTTAGTGATCTTCTTTTGCTTTAGGTTCTAGGCCTGTGAAGTCCTAGATTATCTTTTTTCTCAATGCCTAGATATGGGGGGGGGGTGGGGGAGAGTGCCAACGATATCACCACAAATCTGAGGCCAGTGCCCAATTTTCATTTTGGAGCAAACTGTGGTCTATTCACGTAAAACCACAGGGAAGGTACCTGTGGGTAGAATTATGTTTCTTTTTCTTTTCCTAAAGGAGATATATTATTGCTATCAGGAACTAAATATGATTTATATAGGTTCACAGGAAACAGAAGATAGTGTCTTTCACCTTTAATGTTTAGCACTGCTTGTAACATTGCAGGGCCGTCAGTGACTGATATTTACTCATCTGTTATCGTGCACAGCTCCTTCTGTGGATTGTCATTTAGTCTTTCCAGTGTCCATGACTTAGTTGGTGATATATTCCTATTTGAGTAATAGGAAAAAAGAATTAAACTTAGGATGCTCCAAATCTCGGAGTGGGGAATGTACTCAGGTTGTCTGATTCCAGACTCTGCAGTTGGTTGTTGTGGACCAGTTTCATGTGAGAGTGGAAAAAAAATGTTAATACATATGTAGTTTAAGATAATACAGTAGGAGTTCTGCATCGGATGTTGATAAATTTTGCTAAAATAAATAAGTAAAAAAGAACTCCAGGCTCAGATGGCATCTCATCAGTCAAGGTGGTGAGAAGAGATCGTCTTCATTTTTTTGTATTGATAATGGATTGCTATGTTGATGATTTGTGTTCACTGTTCCAGGGACACTTCTGTCCTTGCCCAACCTGGTGACCAACTTTGCAAACACTTTCTTCTTCTTTGTCTGCTCTCCCATCTTTGCCTGTCCATATGGACGGGTAACTTTGAAGTCCTGCACACTGTTACCTGTCTCATAAGGCTTTCCCAGGCCAGAACTATGGTTCTCTCCCTTCCCTGATACTTCATCACCTTTGTCTGTGTGTGGTGTTTTCATTTGGAGAATGAAGTTGTCTTCCTTTGTCATTTAAATTCTCTGATGTTATTACATAGCTCCTACACTTACGCAAAGTAAAAGCTCCATTCATTCGTTGGTTGATTATTATAATGACCCACAACTGATTTAGTCTGAGAAATAAAACAGGTCATTAAGATTAGATGACTAGGGTTAATGCTTAGCAGACCTTTTGAATTTCTGAGATACTAAGTTCCCTGTACATCTTCTAAATATGGTATAAATTAATGAAAATGGGAGATGAGAATCTCGAGTGTGAGATGGCTCATTCAAAATTAGACAGAAAGGTGAATTCTTTAGCAAAGGTTCCAGGTCCTAGACAGACTCCTTTGCCTTTGAAAAGCCTGTGAAATTTACTCACTTGATACGGTGTGATGTTCAGGTTGGACTGTGTGTACTAGAGTTCCCCAGATGAGCGTAAGTGATAGGGTGTGCGTGTAAAGAGATTTATTACAAGGAATTGGCTTGTGCAGTTATAGAGGCTAGCAAGTCCAAATCTGCAGTGTGGGGCAGTAGTTTAGCAATGATACTAGACTATGGAGATAAGACGTAATATGCCCTTAAATATCAAAAATTCAAGGTGCATTCTAAAAAGAACTAGTGGCCTTTCCCTACAAAAGTTATATCCTCGATTTAGAAATTTAATGAGCTAGGCATTAAGCATGGTCATTAACAGGTTCATTTAACTAAGGGCTATAGTTGATCAGGTGCAGGCAGCCGCGTTGATCCACCGTAAGTTAAGAAAACAGTTGAGTCAGAACACGTAGGAGCCTAATCATGGAGCGAATCTGTGAGCCGGGACCTCTTCATCCAAAACTGTAAACTCATCATTAAACACTTGTTCAGGCCTATCCTGTAAATTAATGTTAATACTCTCGAGAACACACGTGGAAGTGTACAAAACTCTCTTATTTGAGTTTTTGTTGAAGCTTTATATTGACATACGCTGATCCTACGTTGACCTCGGTAGTTTGGTTTTGAGCATCAAATGTTGCTATTTTCCCAATAAATTTTATAAAACGTATACCACTTCTAGTGCTTTTTCTATGTTGAATAAAACTTATTTTTTAAAGAAACCTTATTCCAAAATTGGGCTAGAGTAATATTTTCATCGTTCTACAGAAATAGTAGTGATTACGTGTAGTGAATCTCTCCTTACCAATTTTTAAGGAATTCATTTGAATTTGCTTACTGTAGTAAGGAAATGATTTCTTAATGTTTGGTGTATTTTTCGTTGAGAAGTACATTTTTGTTTTTTTCATTGTCAGCCTTTTGCAACATAGGGATAAAATTGATAATATCTTTGTAATTTATTGTATTTTTTTTGCTATTGAACTCGAGTTTGTGATAGAGATTGTTTTAGATCTAGCAAAACTATTCTGGGTGAATTATGTAATTTTTATTCCAAACGACAGGCTTTCAGAAAAGCTTTAAGAATAGTACAGAGAACTCCAAAATACCCTTCACCCACATTCCCCAATTGTTAATATTTTACCATATTTAATGTGTAATTTTCTTCCCTCCTTCCTTCCTCTTCCTCTACCTATTTCTTCCTTCTCCCTATGTAATTTTTTCTGAATTGAGAATAAATCGTAGACATAATTCTCCTTTATCTCTAAATACTTCAGTGTGTCCTAAGAACAAAGACATTTTCTTATGTAACTGCATTATTGTTATCAAAATCAGTAAATTAACATTGATTTAATAATATTGTATTGCTATTGCCCCAGTTAATGTCCTTTATGGCGTAATGGATAGAGGAATGAATGAGCAAATAAATAAGAATTGAATTTGGTCCAGATCCCAATGCAGCATCATGCATGGCATTTACTTGTAATGTCTCTGTATTCTCCATTAATCTGGAACGTTTCTTCAATTTCTTCGTTCATTTTTGCAGAGCAAATTACTTAGAGCAAATTTTTAATTTTTGAAGAGTAGATTACTTTGAGACTGTCCATCAGTTTGTTTTTGTCTCATGTTGCTTTGATTGGATAAGTATTTTTTCTGGCTTAACATTAGAGATTAAGAACGGTGCAAAACATTTTTTTCTCAGTATTTCATCGTGCAAAAATTTAAAAAAATCTTTTAAAATGTATTTGGCATCTACCAGTGGAATTAGAAAAGAGCACAATAAAGCCAGATGTGACATTTTAACTTTACTACTAAGAATAATTAACCTTAACGTACCAGCACGAATAACATACAGAAATGTTCATCTCACATATGGGATAAATTAAAATATAAAACTTAAAGTTAAGTGTTGGAGTGTGATTGGAGGGTTATTCTTTTATGAAAGAAAAATATATAAACCAAGATAATTTCTCTATTTAAAAAATCTTCCTCTTAATTAGAAACATAAATGGTTCATATTTGTCGGCATACCTGCGTACTATTTAATCTCCATATGTGGTATAATGTATCCTGTCTTTAACATCTATGTAAATGTCGGTCAGGTGAGAGATTGATGGTCTGCTGCTGTTGTAAGGTGCTCATCTAGAGCCCATTTCCCTCCCCCTGCAGCAGCCCTTGCTTGTATACAGGTGTGACTTATAATGGGGTTACATTCCAGTGAAACCTCCAATAAACCCATCGAAAGTTGAAAATACCATCAACTCGCAAATGCATTGAATTCACCTATTGTACCCAACATCACAGGCTAGCCTGGCCTGGCCTAGCCTGCCTTGGATGTGCTCGGAACACTTACATTAGCCTACAGTTGGGCAAAACCATCTAACACAAAGCCTATTTTATAAGTAAATGTTGAATATCTCTTGTGTTTTATAGAATACTGAAAGTGAAAAAATGATTCTACGGGTGTCATTGTAAAGTTGAAGAATTGTTGTTGAACCGTCATAAGTCAGGGACCGTCTGTATCACCTTCCACCCATTCCCCCTCCCTCACATTGTGTTTTTGAGGAAGGAGAATTAAAGAAATGGTACACAGTGGATTTTTATACATTATAAAAGTAATGCCTGTTGACTGTAGAAAATTCAGTCAAGCACAGAAAGTAAAAATCACTTGCAATTCTGTGACTTCAGTGTCATCACTTGATAGATATTTTTATGATTTTCTTGTCTACCTATATAGCTAATATATATCACGTCCCAGGCACATATCCAGTAGCTAATAAATGTGATGTCCCAGGCACAAGCACAGACTGACATAAATCCCTCCCTTGTGGAGCTTCTGCTGATCTGGGAAAACGGACATTAAACAATTTATAAAAATGCGTTGAGGTTTCTGATGGGTGGGTGACATACCGGAAGTTGTGAAGGACCTCCAGGGTGCAACCCAGTTTCTTAGTCATAAATACTTTTCTGTCTTACAAGATATTTTCCTAAGACACAAAATTAGCTGAATAGCATTCCATTATGTAAATATATCTTAATTGTGTAAATATATCTTAACTTAATGTCATACATGCAGGTTGAAACCCAGTTTCTTAGTCATAAATACTTTTCTGTCTTACAAAATATTTTCCTAAGACACAAAATTAGCTGAATAGCATTCCATTGTGTAAATATATCTTAGTTGTGTAAATATGTCTCAACTTAGTGTCATACTTGAAGGTTGTTTTTGAGTTTTGGCTATCGTAATTGAAAGTTAATATCCTCACAGTTATATCTTTGTACATGAGCACAGTTAGTTTTTTAGGCCATATTACTAAAAGTAATACTTTTGGGTTAAGCAACATGCAAACTGTAGAGGCTTTCGATAAGCTTTGTCAAATTAGCTTCCATAACGTGTTGTGTCTTTTTATACTTTACAGCAGTGCAGGAACGTAACCATTTTGCCGCCTTTTCTGCTTTGTTGGATATCATTAAAGAAAAAAATGTAGCAATTTGATAATGCTTGTTGATAGATTAATTTGCATGTGTTTCACTGCAGGTAAGGTTGAACCTTGCACGTGTAGGCTTAGTCATTGTTCCACTCATCTTTCGTTAGTGAGCTGTTTACTTACATTTTCCACTTGGTATGGGAATGTTCATCTTTTTGTTATTAATTGATCAAGGATTTGTGCATTAAAGGTGATGACTATGGACAAGGGCAAATGTTGAGAGAAATCCACGAATTATAGTGGAGCGATTAAATGTTCACCCAGTCATTTATTTCTTTGCAGAGCCCCAGATTGGATATTGTACTCACTTCTTCAGTGATATGATGCCAAGTGATATGTGCAAAGGCCATGTTTTTTTTGTGTCTCTTCACGATACTTTGTACATTCTTACAAAAATTTTTGTATGTTGAGGCTCAGAGATTACTCAGAGATTGTTTTTCTGCTATTTAACATAACCAACTGTTATGTCTTTTTTGAAAGACACACCTGTGCTGAAGAGTAACTGCAGACTCAGACTGATGGGTCAGCTGTGACCTTGTGTCCTCATAGCTATTGGGCTGTTACTCGAGGAAGAAGGAAAGTTGGGCTATGGTGGTGGCTGCTTGTGACTATTTTTTGGTCTCACTACAGATATAAATGTGCATCTTTTCTGCTGTTCTGAGGAGGGCAGGAAAGTAAAGAGCTTTTACAGTACCCATTCAGCAGATTCCCTATTTCTAATATGCTAAGCAAAGATGCCCTTTTATTCTGGGCATTAAACAGCAAAAATGCCAATGGAGAAATGGGCAGAGGAAGGAGCTGGTCATTGCACTGATAGAAAAAAAAATGCGCTCGAAGTGTACATAGATGTGTATCCATGAGCAACACACAAGACACATGTGCTTCAGTGATAGGAGCGGGCACAGAGGACGAGAGGAGCAAGTCAAAGGCAAAACATTTATTGCATTTTGAACTTGACTCAAGACATTGTTAAGATGCAGAATCTGGATGGAATAACAAGGTGATAGAAAATTAGCTTCTACTTTACATCAGAATGCAGAGGTCCCTATACCTGTATGACTTCGTAAAAGCTCTCGATAATGTAGCATTTCAAATGGCTTTTGAAGAACAAAATTTTCTTTAACATTTTGCTGCCAGAGAACTATGTTCTAAAAAGCTGAATTTCAGTGCTACGTTAAGAGCCAAATTGATTAATAATGAAATAGCAAATGAAACAGAGTCTCTCAAACGTTTTTAGTGATGATAATGATTTATGACTTGATAAGAAAGCTGAAAAGGAAGATTATTCCCATTCCCCAGTTTTTGTAATAAATGAAACTATCTCGTGGAGAATACAATCTTCTTTAAAACAGGGTCAAAGTACGGCAGTCGGGAAATGATTCCAGTTGATTAAAATTTTTATTCATATATGCAGTCAGCTCCTTATCTTGATTTTTCAAGTAGGGGAAAAAAATGAGAATTTTAAGCCTTTGTAAAATATTGTGGGAATGTCAAAGTCAGTAAACATTAAAAAGCCAACTTTTAGATTCAAATCGGCAAGTAACAATCATGAACCTTCCAGAGTTGAAGCAAGTAGACATACTGTGGATGGTCAGACCTACGTGTACCCACGTAAGGACTGTGTTTGTTTTCCATGTCTTTACAAGATCAGCTTTGCCAGGAATATAAATAATTGATTAACAAAGTAATTTTTTTCTTTCAATTCTAAATTTAAAGTCAAGGGGGGAGGACTATGATATGTTTTGACGCTATTGATGCTATTTTGTATTTGAAACATCAACATTTGCCTATACTTCATATTTTTATAACAGATTTTACATTGAGGTAGTGCTGTTCATTCACTCACAGTCATTATTTAACATTCTTCAATTGTTTTGAACCATATGGACCAAAATTAAAAGGGAATTGAACATTATGTTTATAGGGCAAAATGTGTATAAAGATACTTTTGTACAATAAATTTGATATATCAATATTTTGATATGAGTTTTCAATCTTTATTTCTCCCCAGTATACTGGTTTTATTTGAGCTACACTTGTTCTCTGGGAATATTTTAAATATAAGAAAGTTTTAATAATGAGCAGGCTTAGGCTATCTTTGATGCTAAAATGTAATTTGCATAGTTATCATAGCTATTGCCCATTTCTTTTCAACTTGTTCCTATTTTGCATTCTTTATAGTTTTCATGTTTAAACAGATTAGCAATTTTATTTGAATATTCCTCTTCTTAATAACTATGAGGCCATTTTTTGAGACGGTACAAAGAATGTCCTATCACAAAATGTTAACGCTGAATATTAGTAAATTAGAACTATCACTTTAAAAATCACATTACTATGGATTTGAAGACTTAAAAATAGCATTTTACTTGTATTATGATAGCCTAAGAAGAATGCATACCAATAAATACTATGCTGGCAAAACTTTGTCTAATTGAGACATCTGAAATTGCATGCTAAATCCCCAAATTCCTTTTTACAATTATTATTTTGATTTTCATTCTTATTAGATAATTTCACAAACTCGATAGGATGCGAAGAAAAACATTGGATTCTACCTACTTCCCATCACTTTGCAATAGCCTTTTTTATTTGTGTAATTGAACATTTTTTTTTTTTACAGCACAATCTTTATAAAGGATATGTTATATTTTAGCCTCACGATGTACCATAATAAGTCTTAACCATTCTTCAATTACAATTTGATAATTCAAGCTTGATTGACAAAGTACACAGGAGAAAGAGAAGGCAGAATAGGTTTAGGACTGGACGAGGCATGTCGTTTTGATTCAGAGTGCCTGTGCCACACATCTGTTACATGTTTGGAAATACTGAGCTTGAACTGGAATTCCAGCCTCGCTGGTTTGGAGACAGCCGGTGCGGTGGTGGTTGAAGTTAGCCACGGTGGCTTGATGAAGAAGAGCTCCGAAGGCAGAGCCCTTCCTCTTCCAGAGTGCAACATTTCTTAATGACAGAATATGTCATCTCTGCATCTCCTTAGGTTGTCCATTCAGCTTTCATTTCTTCTTCTGTTTTAAGGGAAATGAATAAGAATTTGTACATCCTGGATGTGTTCTATTTTAAAACAGTCATCTTCCGCTCTTGGTGACTGCAATTATGAAATTAAAGCTTGATACACAAGTAACTAGTGAAACAGTATTACTCAGGTAATACCATGCGTGGTACAATATTGTGGAAAAATTTTCTCTGATGTTATTTCCACTTTATCTCATGGATGTTGGAGGTTAAAACTCTTTAGTGGCTCTCTGAACCTAAATACCCTTTTCTGGTGACATTGTATCGTCAGGATTTGCTGCTGTTTGTGAATAAAAATGATACACCATTAGTGAACATTAAACTATTAATAACATTGGAAATTTGGAATGAAAAAAAGACAAATGAATTATGTTTATTTGGACTCCTATTGTTACTGTTTTTCTCCTGCGGTTTAGAATATATAAACAGACCAAAAAAGAAGAAAACTTCCAAATCTCCAGGCATCTACATGTCTTCAGTCTTTCCACAAGATCTTTTCCCTGTATTTCTCAAATCTGGTTTAGGTTTGTTTTCATGTTGAAATAAGTGCTCCATAAAAATATTAACAGCTGGTTCCAGAAATCATCTGGAAGGAGTGCAGATGCACTGTTACAAATCTCGTCGTGGAACTTTGGTGGAAATATTGTGTTTGTTATGACTAAAGAACTGCTGTCTTTAACAATAACTGAGAGAAGCAAACCTTGGACTATAACGTCCTGTGCAATTTTGTTCCCTATTAGAAAGCAGAAGACGAGGATATTGTTCTCACACCCGACGGCACCAGGGAATTTCTGACCTTTGAAGTTCCGCTTAATGATTCCGGATCTGCCGGTCTTGGTGTCAGCGTCAAAGGTAACCGTTCCAAAGAGAACCACGCGGATCTGGGAATCTTCGTCAAGTCCATTATCAACGGAGGAGCAGCGTCTAAGGTTAGTATGTGTCAATTTCAGCAAGCATACGCCCATTCACAAAAATGTGTCATTTCAACCCTGTTCCTGTTTTGGAAATGTGTACAGTGAACTGACATTTTCTGGTGCCTTCACAATAACCCCATTCATGATCCACTTGGAGAAATCTCAGGGAGGTGTCATTTGGGGATGCAGTCCCGAACTGTAGCTCTTCCAGTTTTTTATCTCACAGGGCTTACAGCCCATACTCGTGCTAGCTGCTAAATGAAGTTAATCTATGCAAAGACGCAGCGTAGGTCCTGGCACAGCACTGGCGTCTAGTAGACGTTAATCTTTTCTCCTCCTCTCCCCCGATGTGGGTCACTTACTCTATTTTTCAGCCTAGAGAAAATTTCCTGGCTGTTTGTTCAGGGGGCACTTCTCCGCAACTGTCTAATAGCCTTGAGCTTTTGCATATCTTGGGTTGTAAAATAACCTCTATGGGTGTTTCTGGAAGCAAGAAAGTAATCACTTTGTGTCCTTTGAATTAGTATGCTATTTTGGTAAACAGATTATGGTAATGACTTGATTTACAAATGTATAAATGATTGAAATAGACACAGGCCACAATGGCTGCTTAGACGGTTATTATGCCCGCGTTCAATTGGGCGTGATCCATTAGGATTAAAGCCCCCCCCCCACTTTTTTTCTGCTTTGTTTTAATTTTTTTTTTTTTTAAACTCAAAGGGAAAGCAACTTCTTTTACAGCAGACAGTTTAATAGCACTTATTTCTTTTTTACCTGTTTTCTTCCCAGGATGGAAGGCTTCGCGTGAACGATCAGCTGATAGCAGTAAATGGAGAATCCCTGTTGGGCAAGACTAACCAGGACGCCATGGAAACCCTGAGACGGTCCATGTCCACCGAGGGCAACAAACGAGGAATGATCCAGCTCATCGTTGCGAGGAGAATAAGCAAGTGCCATGAGGTAAAAAATCAGTAAACAACCAATGACTCGCATCTGAAATTGAAATATGACTAAATTTCTGCCTAACATTGGATGAAGAATGGCAGGTTCCAGACTTTACCTCACATAACCCTAAATTATCTTTACTTGCTGTAGTTTTTTGTTTTGTCAGTGGATTGTGATTTTTTTTTCTTAATTCTGTGATCGGCATGTTCCTAAGTGGACGTTCACGTTCGTATGGCCAACTCGGCACAGAACACTAGCATCTCTCTCAAAGGCACCTTCAGCTGAGTTCTCTTCTCGAAAACAGGGCTACGCCTTCTTTCTCAGAGCCAACGCTTTCTCTTCTAGTCAGCAGACTGTACCTGGGAGGTGGCAGTCCTGGGAGAAACAATCGCTTATTCCCTTATCTAAAATGGGGTACCTCTTACAGAGGCCCTGGTGGGGAACAGTCTGGCTTCCTTACATGTGGGCGTTCTCTCGTGAGATTATCAGTAGTGAAAGCTTCCTTCTCTTTTCCCCGGTCTCCCCTTTCTCCGTCACTGTGGGGCTGAGTCTGTATCCTTTGAATGCCTGCTTTTTCGGTGACCTGTACTGCATAGCACCCTGCTCTTTCTAAATGTATGCTGCACTATGGAATTAGGAGAGAATAGAAAAATACGGCCATCCTCTCTTGAAGGCTGGGATAATCTATTCTCTCAAATCAGCAAAAACATACTTTATTGTATATTGGAGTATTTTGAAAGTTAAAAATGTAGAGAGATTTGATAATACTGGAATCTGAATAAAGCTAAATTTCATATTAATAGATTTATTCTAAATTATATGCCTCCTATAAGAAAATAGGTTAGACCTGACAATTTGCAGAAATGAGCTACTGAAAACTCAAAAGTTTTTTTGTTTTCGTTTTTATCGATGCTCAGATCCCCATATTTTAAAATTAGAAAAGATAAAAGATAAAATTACTAGGAAGTTTTACAAAACTAAAATTATATATAAATTAAGTGTTTTTCTTATTTTAAAAACCGCTGTTCAATAAACATACAAAGTAAGCTTTTCAGGTTGTGAAGACTGCTCATCCGAGCATATAATACGATCATATCTTTTAAAGAAAATGTGGTCTTGAGCTCAGTGGGTAGTCAAGGTAGAGGTGACCAATTTTGAAAGGTTATTGACTATTGATTTATTATTTGCCAAATGTAGAATGAGGTAGTAATACTTAACAAATGAATTTTCACAATAGCAGGAGAACACTATAAGCTTAACTAAGAATCTCAGAATAGAAAAGAGTACGACATAAAAACATTTATGTAAGATAAATATAAAAAAGCTAAGCTCCTTAGAGTGGGCTACTGGACTGATATTCTTGAATAATAGCTTTTACTCATTGCCAAAATATTAATTGATCTATTAATGTTAGTCCCATGAAGGACTACGTGAAAAATTATCAACAGTAAGTTTGCAAGACACATTATTCTTTATTAAGTCTTTTTCTTTTGACCAACTGGATAGTTTCACAGTCCACAGGACAGTGTTCACTCCACAGGCGTTTTATTGAGCATCTACTGTAGATCAGAACATGTGTTAGATCCTAGGGACACAGTGATAAATAAAACAGATGGGTTACCTTCTTTCACGGAACTTGTATCATGTTCTTGGTGGCTTTAAAAACAAACTAAAATTTGTATTACCTTCTTTCTCAAAGTTTGCCGACACAGAAAACATTGAATGCTGTAGGGGGACTTAAAATGTCAGAAATGAACTGAAGATTAACATTCATTCATCTGATTCAGATTATCCCCCAGAGTTCCCCAACCAGTAATAAAACAAACCTGCACCAGCCTGAAAATATTTTGATAAAAGGACTGATTTTATTCCCTGTTGCCCTGTAAAAGTACATGAAATTGGACTCCCCCAGAAATATCTCCCTGTGTCTCATTCACTTCTGCATATGAATTTATGTGAATGAAAATGATTTAAGCAAGGAAATAGCTGTAATAGACAGTAATAGATTTTAATATTCGATATTCCTTATGGTGTCATTTTTATGCATTGCTGGTTATTACTATTTCTTAGGACAGAATAAGCTTATAAACCAATTATATCCAAAAAAAAATCGTATCATGAGTGCTGTGCTATCTTCGTAATACTAGTAAGAGGCCTTTTGTACTGACAGGGTTTAACTAGAGTTACGTGACGACAGAAGGTCTCAGTTCAGCTTTCCATTAGGCATAGCGTATGATTTTGCTGCTATTGTACTTATATATTATTATTTTTGGAAAACCCTCTCCCTGAGTCTCTGGGAGGGTGTGTATAAATTATATCACAGTAAATATTGATATAAACACAGGGCTCTTGCTGTCCTGAATCAACCTCAAGCCAAAACGTGCTAAGTTCTCTTCTTCTGGGTTTATTAGCCATGCAGTCCAGTCTTGGACATTTGCACAAAGCTCCATTTTACTGGAGTTTTTCCACCAAGGGTTCGCATACTTGATTTCAAGCTAGACAAGATGAGTGTATATATATAAAAGAAAATCTTTTGTGCTTTTTGACATTTTTCCTTCTGTTACACGTGGAAGTGTTGTGTTATTATCTTTCTGTGTTTTCTTTAAAATATTATTTGTTGACTCCCCTTACTCTAGGTGCTGTCTTAACACCCTGTGTTTTCCTAATATTTTTCCCTGCACAGTACATTGGAGACATTTTCTGGACGCTGTTTCTAAGTCTGTTTTGCTTCATATTTAAGAAATCTTTGGGTATCACTTTATTCTCAGAATGTTTCCTCCTTTCCTCTGTTTTTCTGCTACAAGATTCTGGCTCTTCTCTCTCCTCTAAGGGTTCATCTTTAGTTACTATTTTTTGAGGCTCTTCCTGGTCTGTTCCTTCTGTGCATGTTCTCTCGCCGGTCTCCACTCCCTGGTCGTCTGTGACCTCCTGTGTTAGGCTGGGGCCCATCGTCCTGTTTCCGGCTCAGAACTCTGTTCTGGCACCAGAGTCCCCTGTCCACCTGCCCAAGGAGATAGTCGCTGATATGTCTCCCGGGCCCCTAATTCAGAAGGCACCACACCCCTTCAGATGTAGAAGCCAGAGATCTGGAGTCACCCTGGACTTCTTAGATGCCTTCACTCTGCCCATAGCTTCTGCCTCTAGCATCTCTCTGCACTCAGCCCACTCTTTTCCCTCCCCAGGGCCACGGTCCGCATTCAGACCCCCATCCTCTCACCAGTCCTCTGCTGCCGCTCCCCAAGGGATTTCTCTGTGATCCAGCTTTCTCTCTCAATTCGTTCTCTCCTCTGCAGTCGGGCAAATTTTCCTACAAAATAAATTGATCATGTCACTCCGTGCTGAAATCCCTTCAGGAGCTTTCCATGTCTCCAGGATGGATGCCGATGTCCATCATGTGGTCCACTAGGACCTGCCTGATCAGTGTCTGTGCCCTCCAGCCCCTCCCTGTGCAGTCTCCACTCCAGCTATTCAGCACTCCTTGCAATTTCTCAGATATGTGAAGCCATCTTTCACCTCTAGGTCTTCCACTTGAGTTCATTCTGTCTCTTGTCCTAGCAAAGACTTACACAGTCTTTAGATTTCTGTTTCTCTCTCTAAAATATTTTCATAACCCTGTGCACTTGCCTTGATCCAGCAGCTATCACACTAGCGTGGTTTCCTTTTTGATTTTCTTTCACTGGAATTGTAAATTCTGAGACCACCAGGATGCCATCCATCTACCATGTTCCTATCTGCTTTTTGCTGGTGTCCAGCCCAGGGCCTGACACACCAGCATAGACTGAATGATGAGGCAGCCACCCTGCAGAGTCTGGCGTTTTTCAAAGAAAAAGACAACTTATTTATTTAATAGCATTAAAAACTGAAGTTCTGAAATAGCCATCAGAACAGAAGTAACAAAATGAATTTGGGGGCAGTGATTCCCAATTCCCTTTGCTTTCCTTCTGTCCTCAGATCTAATGCTCTTAATTACATTTTAAAACATTTCATAAGCAATCATTGTTTTTTGTTTTAAAAGAAACAGAAATGTCTTCCCCTTGTTTTATGCTCCTAAAGGATGGTTTAGCTTCTTTAGAGAAACATTTTTTTAAGCCCTGGCGTGCTTTTTTATTGTTTCAGTGTTGAAATACACAGAGCAAGGAGGGAAAAATTGGCATCACTTACCCCAAAGGACACCTTTGTTGAGGACTTTGAAGGAGGGTGGAGGCGAGTGAGCGTCAACTCCTGGCATTGTTCCTTGGGTTTTGAAAATCACCTGCATGAGAGAATTATGCTGATTTTACTTATTTTAAGGAAATTAATATTTGTAGAAATTACTGTAATTTAACATAACATCCAGGCATTTCACTCTGTCCTTGTTAGAAGTGATTTTCTGTAAAGCCTTTTCTTGGTACCAGGTGAGCTTTTGTCTTAGACCCCACATGGAGGGATTTAGTCATCAAGCACTACTTTAAAATGAATTCTTTCTCTCGGTTTAATCCTCTTAGAATCAGAAAGCTATGTTAGAACAGGAAGGGGGTACTAAGGTGTCATTTATGGTTCTCTTCGTTTTCTGTATTAAGAAATAAATACTGAGAGGTCAAATGATTTGCCAAGATAGCAGGGTCATTTAGAAGCAAGGTGTCCGTCCCTCTTGCATAAGTGTGGGGATCTAAATTGGCTGTCATTGTGTTGTTCAGGCATTTTCTATCCCAGTTGTGTTGGGAAAGTAAGTAGCTTGCAATAAATGTGTGGACTTTAGAATCAGAGGCAATCAGGTAAATTCTGGTTCTGCCACGGACTAACGTGGCCAGGTCGCCTCACCTCCCCGCTGTTACCCTCATGGGGACGTGAAGGGAAACAAATGTGGTCTTGCATGAAAAGGGAACGTGAACCTGTACCTAAATCTTCCTCCACTCCTCTCTTTTTTCATTTATGGCTTCATGCTTACCTGTCCTTTGGATGCTGTTATTTTCTGCAATGCATAATTGCAATCTGGGTGAAATGCCTTTTAATTTCTACAGCATCCTGTGCCCTCATTTTTAAAGGCCTACTTCCACGTGACCTAGTATATCATTTTAAGGAAAATGTGAATCATTCACTTTTCCTAGGAATGAATTTATTAATCTAATTATTCCGCCAGTGCCTGCTCTGTGCCAGGCGTGGGGATAAAATAGAGTATGCTCATAAAGACTGAAATATTGGATAATAAGGTCTAGCCTGTTGCTAACTAGGATCCAGGCTGAAGTTTCCTGAAGGGGGTTAAAGCCATACCTGTGCCAACTTGTCAAGTTATAGTGGAGATGATGGGGCATATTTTCTTTAGGTGAAAGACATCATTCAGCTCACTGATTGCCCACTTACCAACAAAACGAGACTTTACTAAAACCCACAGAAATTGTATTCATCTTTTAAAAGAGACGAAGATTTTAACTTTTCCTAAGAAAGGAAGAATACGCCAAGTATATAATGAAAAGCATATTCTTTGGACAATATCCAGCTTTTTGTTATTAAAGAGCATTTGTTATTTTATAATTATGAAAGCAGTATATGATCATTTGAACGTATTTTTAAAAGCAAACTATGTTTACATTCTTTTTAGATGTAAATACGTTTTATGCCTTTGTAAATAAAGTTCTGATAAATATTGATTCACATGCATCTTTATTATTCACTTAGCTTATTATTTCCTTGGGCTAGTGACCACAAAGTGAAATAATAAAATAGCCTGGTCACAGAATGAAAAAATAAGATATTGTTTGGCCTATAATAATACATTTCCAAATTACCGTAGCAAAAGACCATATCACTCTACACACCTACCAGTGGGGATTATCTTGCTGCAACCTAGAGCTATTTTTGTTCTTTAATAGGTAGAAAGGCTTTCCTAGGGATAGAGCCGAGAGTTCAAAGAATCGCGGCTTAAGTGGGATGGAGGGAAATTTTTGCACGTTAGAACAACAGGCAGACAACGAAATGTGAATTGCAATTCTGTTTACTGTGGTTTCTTCTTCTAGTTAAGATTATTTTTAATAAGGCGTTAATACCTAAGGAGCCCACAGGGGCGTGGGAGCAGCCGGGAGAGCAGAGGCCAGCGGTTCTCCCAGGGCCACTGGCTCCGTCCCCTCCTGTGCGCTGGGGGCGCGCCCTCTCACACATTTCCCTCTCTTAAGCTCAAGTTCTTGCAACAAAAAAATCTTCAAAAGATTTAAAACAAATCCGTGTACCCCAATCATTTTTTTTAAAGAAATTAACAGGCATTGTATCTTCTGTTAAATATTTATGTAGTAGACTATTGATGTCTTCATTTAAATCTGTCTTTTGAGATGCAGATTAGACGTGATGGGGAGGTAGGGGAGGTGTAGAATCTTTCCCATGAAAATGTTCAAGGACTTCGAGTGTTTTTTTCCTGAACAGACATTTTATTGTTTTTCTCTAGAAAGCCCACATGTACTGTTTTCTTAATGGAATTTATATTTGACTTTATAAAATTTTAAAATAGCCTTTTGGGATATTTAGGGATTTCTCATGAAGAAGCTTTATAAAGGTTTTATCATCTAGGAAATTGCAGCGTTATGGAGTTCAATTAAATGTATTTCTCAAGCAAACTTGAGGATGTGTCATCTGTTTTCTGATATATTATTGTATAACCAGCAGGACTTGTTTATAGAGACAGAGCAAGTCTTAATGTACGTATACTCTTTAACGTATGCATTCATGTAGAAAACTCAAACAGTCTCGTTCTTAAAGGTATAGAATATCAGTTTTATTTGTTTTTTGTTTTTTTACCTCCCCAGAGTATCTTGGAATTTAGGCATTATATTCTTTCAGAAACTGTTCTTTTATTTCTTTACATCAGAGACCTCGAATATTTAATTTACTTCTCAGTAAAGCTGTCAGCTGTAATCTGCAATTTAAAAAAAAAAACACCTAATAAAACAAATCCTCATTTCACAATTTAAACCTTATTGAGTCTAATTCACCAGCGCCGCGAGTTTATTATTCTCCTGCAGTTTGACGTGCCTCCAATTGTAATTGTGTTGACCCTTCAATGCGTTCAATCTCCCCAGCGCTTATCAAACTGGGAGAGATAAGTCTACAATTCGGAACTTCATTAAATATCTCATTTATATTAAACAGATGATAGCTTCTAACAGAAATAATAATTCGCTGAGACGGAGGAAGCGCCACAGTTGTGGTTTCATGTTTGGAATGAGCAGTCTTCTCTCTCATCTCCCCGTGTTGGGCCTCGCCCCAGCCCACCCCTCAGCAGCCCTCCCTGGCTCTGACTGGCACCAAAGCGTCACGAGAGATTAGGTAGTCCAGGTGGTTAACCGCGGAGCCCGCATTGCGAGGACTGCAGTGAAGTGTACTTTGCTCCCCCTTGAAGCA
The DNA here is from genome assembly GCA_963575035.1 of Avahi laniger. Classification (NCBI taxonomy): domain Eukaryota; kingdom Metazoa; phylum Chordata; class Mammalia; order Primates; family Indriidae; genus Avahi; species Avahi laniger. The sequence goes on from CAUYSK010100012.1 coordinate 28,457, forward strand.
GATTTGTTTCAAACCTTCACTAACATAAATTTCTTATTCATATTATTTTTATGAAAAATTTGAGTTATAACACACCCCTAGCTATTTTAAGGAATGCCACATACCATTTTAATTCATGGTCATAGAAATCAACCTGTATTCTTTGCTTATTTAGTAGATTGTGTATGTTTGTGAAATATCCATACTGTGTGTGCTTCATTATCTTATTTCCATATTCTGTGTACTTTTAGAGGGCTTTTCTCAGTTACTATCTCATACTTAAAGATTGTAGTAAGATAATACCATGATTATGCTTAATTTCTAGCAGAAGAAATTTAAATTTGGTGTATAGCTCAGGATACCTGAGCTGACAAATGGAGTCTTTAGGTCTTATAGAGTAGGAAATAATTCTACCTGCACACACACAAATGCATGCTAATTGTTACATGCATTTATATCCTAGAAGTATTAATATAAAAACCATAGCTAAACTCCAGCTTCCATTTTCATAAAGCATGCCTTCCACAGAGCAATGCCTAGTACAGAATTTGGGATTAAACTATAACTTAAACTGACTTAAACAGACACTAACAGTCAAATTAAAAAAATAAGCAACAAGAGCAGATTTTAAAGAAAGCTCTTAATATACATATTTTTCCTCCAATGGCTGAAATCTGACAGAACTTCATGGGAGGCCCAGTGTAACGTGGCATAGAAAGTTGGTCATTAGGCAGAACTGTCACCACAAATTATTTTGGTACAGGGTGAAAAGTTCTACTTCATTTGGTACCCAGTTGGATACAGGCCTTGGGCAAGTTGTTATAATTCCCCCATGCTGCTAATGGGCTTCCGAGCACTGATTTTCCCTTGTCCCCCTTTCTCCGTAGCTAAAGTCACCTGGGAGCCCCCCTGGACCTGAGCTGCCCATCGAAACGGTGTTGGATGACAGAGAACGGAGAATTTCCCATTCCCTCTACAGTGGGATTGAAGGGCTTGATGAGTCACCCACGAGAAACGCTGCCCTCAGTAGGATAATGGGTGAGTCAGGTAAAACTCTATTCATCACATCTTCCTTTTGTGCTTTCACTGGTTGACTGAGAGGTTATTCATGTCCTATTAATGTAAAGGAGGCCCATGTTTTCCAGAGGAAAAAGAACAGGTTCATTATAATCATTCAGGAAGTGTTAATGTAAGAGAGTAAATCAATACATTGATTGGTTAAGTGGCTTTGAGATCCTGTAACGTGGGAAGGGAAAAAAAAAAGAATCCTAGAGAAATGATCAAGATTATTTGCAGCTAGTTTAAGATACTAAGTGAAGCTGTACTTTAAAAAAAAAAAAATCAAAATTTTGATTTGATGTATGGCAAGAAGCATTCAATTATGAATCATTCACAAGTAGCACTGAGCAGAGAGGGGAAAAATATGTATATTCATACATGGACACATGTATATGAAATATTCACATTTATTTGGTTTGTGCTTAGCAGGGTGTTCCTCTATGTTAAGTGTATTTCTGCTTTTTCAAAGCCTTAGTTTTAAAACCCTGAAACCAGTCTTCTCATCCTTTGTTTGGATTCAATACCGTACTGTCTGCATGGCCCCCAGCGGGTAATGAGGTTATTAGCACTTGCTCTGCGGCAATTCAGCTTTCTGCTAACAGATCCAGTTAATAAAGACTCGCTTTGCCACCGGAGTGGTTGGAGTCACCGAGTTGCTCATCTTGAGATTATCTTGTGAGAGTTTTCACGTTTAAAACATAAGAAGCTGTTTTGCTTAAAATAATACCCGACATCACACAGTGTTATTGCTGGCACATTTTACAAGGCTCTCCTATAAAGTAAAACCCTAAATTTTACTCCGTTTTGAGTACATTTAATGCAGATTTCATACAATTCAAGTCTCTATGATGGAGCCGCGTTAAAACAAGAATTTTGTTTTATTTATCAGTGGATGTTTATGAAAAGCCTTCCATTGGTGAGACATTGTACATATACTTTTGCTGTAGGCACACACAAAGATGAGTAAGGAACAATCTCTGCCTTCAAAGAACTTTCTACTGGGCATGATAAGAAAATTACATAAACATGTCCAGTAGAATTTTCTGTTGTTCTTCCTCTAATTCTTCTAGCTTTCTAGTTTGAAAACATTGCTAAATGCTCAATTTCTCATCCTGTTGTATGTAGAGCTTAGACATGCCAGCTCTCTGGTTTTACTTTGTCAATGTTTTCCTTTTTACTTGCTTGGCATAAGTAAACGTCAGGGAAGGATGCTGCACCTGTTGGGTTGAACACCTGTCGGGTGAAAGGCATCGAACAGAGTGTATCTCATTGAATCTTTGCTTTTTACTTACCACTCTCTCCACTGCCGTTGGATTTTCCATATTTTCCTGGCTTTGGTGTAAACCTTTATCTTTGTCAAATTCTTTTTTTTGAATTGCTGAAATTTCAGACGCCTTGAGAGAGTAAGAGTGTGCATGTGTCCCTAGATCTGTGTGCATACAAAGTGATACGCTGTAATTTCCCCTTTATTATAGGAACGTAGGACTTGCCATTCTGAATCAGACCATTGGTCCACCAGTTCCTGTAACCTGCGTCCTGCCTCCAATCCCTGATGCTTCAGAGGAAGGCGAAAAACTAAAACTAAAAACCAAACAAAAAAACAAACAGACAAAAAAAATCCCAAACTTCACCTAGTGACCTTTTGAAATGCTCTCTATATACGGGTTGAAGAGTCATTCATTTTCTCCGTAGTCTGTTGCTCCGATTTTGTTAGCTATGGCTTCATTAGCCCTCTTCAGTTTGCATTATAGTTGACATTGTTTCCCCTGCCTTCTGTGAGATTTGTAATGAACTCGTAAAACTCCAGATGCTTCCCTGGGGCAGCGACATCCCTCCCAGCTCTGCTCAGTGATGCACCTGCCCTTTCGCTACTCTGGGCAGGGTCGGTGGTGACAGACTCATTACTGTTTGCTGCTAGGCCAAACTGATGTTGTATGATTTGCATATTTTCTTGAGACTTTTTTTTTTTTTTACGTGTTGTACTGGAAATTAGCACAATATAGTTTCACCCTGAGAAATGTATATTCTTATGATTTATCTTGTGTTTTGAAATTCGAGAAGTCCTCAGTCTTGGTCAGTCCTTATGCTAGAATCATTGGCCCTGAGAATCAAATGCTATTTGTGAAGTTACCACTGAAACTTAGAAATCCTGTGCAGGATGTTACCTTGCAATGGAATGCCAAAGCAGAGTACCAAAGATAAAATATTAGAGCACTGCATTTCCATTAGCCTAAACCGTCACAATAGTATTTATTCATTTGCACAGTATCTAGGTACATGGAAATTTCTCAGACTGGTCCTGTTTCATTAATAGTTGTCTTCTATCCATTTAAAATCACTCCTGTGTAGACATTAGTGGAGGTGGCGGCATTTACTGCATGATCTGCTATGATCCATAGTGTACTTTTATTGAAATTCCAACTGATGGTGTTCAGAAATAATTTTATGTGAACAGGGCAGATCACATAGGATATACCCTACATATATATATATATAGGACTGCAGACCAAAGGGAGTTTTGAGGCTTTCTGACCCATTTCTTTGGGAACACATCCAGGAGAGAAGCTTTTAAAAAATATACCAAAAAAGGAAGAGACCTCAGGGTTGGGAGGATGTCAAATGTCATCAGTCACACTTTCCCAATCTGCAGATAAAGGACCAGTGGTCCCATGATGTTTTTTGTTTTATATTGTTTTTGGCTGTTTCCTATTTCTAAAAACAACCCTCTCTGGGGAATGCTGAGGTCACATAATAAAGTGTCAGCTACACTCGTGGCCCTTATTCCTTATTAATGTCAATTTGTAAGTATCCACTTCTTTAAGCGAAGGCATTTCGACAGTCTCCAGAACGTATTCTATCCTGGCAAATCCTGTGATCTAAAATTCAGCGAAGTCAATCTTTGCAAACAGCCTTAGAAATCACGTACTCCAACCTACTTATCTTATATTCAGGGGAGTTATGGAGCAAAGAAATTAAGTAACTTGAGTAAAGCTACACAGTTTGTGTTTCTGAATCAAAATTTGTATGTATGTTTTCCTGAACTGTCCTGAGTCCTCCATGAGTCAAACCTGATCGATCTCCTTAGCTTTTGGTGGGATCAGCCAGGATTACGACCAACAGCAAGATTTCTCTACGTGTCATCTGTTTTGACAGTATTTCTACTCTAATGGGTTTTTATAAGAATAGTCGTGGACATTCATCAAAAAGTAATCTGTAGGGAGTCTACATAGAATTCTTCCTTTGAAAAACCTTATAAGTATTTTCTAATTGTTGGTCTATCTTAACTAATACAACAACAACAAATAATAGGCATAGTTAATTTAACCAACATACCGACTTCATGAATTACATCACAAGCTGACATTTGTGAACATGGAACCTTGACTTTTCCCCAACTTTTTTAGCTAAAGAATTTTTCTGTTTACAACAAAACTAAAATCTGTTGTTTCCGTTTTAGAATTTATCTCAGTAGTTTCTGTATTGGTATATACATAGTTTAAAAGTAATTATGTTTAGAGTATTTTCATCTCGTTAGAAATTTGACATAGAAACATGGAACATTAATGTTTTTATTTTGAGTCGTGTCACTGGCAATTTTCCTCTGGTACCGTGTGTGGTGTCACGTTCTATGTAAATTTATCAATGAATAAATGTTTGGTGAACAATCATGTTGTATCTCATTGTTTCACTCCTCTGCCAAATATCCGATTGGTTTACTGATTAGTTTGTAAGTGTTGGTTAACTAGTTGAGGAAAGAGGTTAGCTTATCCATCAAAAAACAGATGAAAGCCTTCTCAAGTCACTCTTAGGAGGTATCACATTTACCATATGCCAAGTAGTAGCAAACCTAATTAACAAGTCGTGGTGTTGTCTAGATGGAGTTCGGTAGACTATGCGGTTAGGTAATTTAGTTGTCCACTACTCTAGTATATTCCTGGAGCCATATCCCCAAACTATTCCTGCCAAATATGTTAAGAATTAGAAATTTCATGGAAAATATGCGTTCTCCAATCTTGTGAAATACTGGCCACCTCAGTCATGGGTGAGAAAAATGCCAAATTCTTGCCATTTATTATATAGAAAATTCTGGATCACTTAAGGTATATTATTTATACTTGGAATAATACATTGTAAGAAAAAGATTATATCAACCATTCAATGTTCCATATTGTTTATTAGGCTGTGTCTCAGAATACATTGTTTAAAACCAGAAGTTTTAGTTTTTGTGTTTAAAGATGTATGCACTATGATTCCACTGTAATATTTCCTTCCAATAAATTTGCCTGGGTGGGGACTGGGTATTTAATGTTGTGACAAGCGTCATCAGTGGTGAGTTGCCAGTCAAAGGTATCCCTGGTTTTATAATTCTGTACACTTTTAGGGGGCAAAAAAGTATGTCTTAAGAAGGAAACATTTCTTTGGCTAATAATTCTAGAATGTCCTTTATTTATGAATGTTAATTTTTGATGAATAGGTTTCTATACTAATATTCTAAAACTCTACTAGAAATAAGTGATTTGAATTCAGGAAAGGGAAATGCTTGATTTTTAATTAATTTACATTTTTATCATGAGCTGCTGGTTTTCATAGGTTGTCAAAATGGGTGCATTTTAAATCAAAGTAGAAAGTTTTTTTTAATAAAATGCTGAAAAGAAGTTTCAGTGAACATGTAGTATTTCTACAGTAAGGTAATTGATATTAAATAATAAACACAGTTGAAATTCCCAGCCAGTTTGCTTTTGTGGTTTATCCTGAAAAATGTATATAGCAACTTTAAATAACTTTTGCTCCTTTGTTGAAATGTCCAGAAAAATGTATATTTTTAAAAATCCTTCAAGCTTGTGTATGCCATCCCCAACATTCTTATGAAGGTTTACTTTTAAAATGAGATCTAAGACTCACTTTAAAATGTTAACAAACTCCCTATACATTGCTGTTTGTGCTATTTTAAAAAATGTAATAAAGGAAAAGTGCACTTCGTGTAACCTGGGGGAAGTATCTTGGGAGAGCAAACCTTTTATTTGGATAGAAACCATATAGCTGACTTAACAGATTTGGAAATTAGACTTAAAATGAGTTTTCCCATCCTCCCACAAGATGGACAGGGAAACCGTCAGGTCTCCTTGCTTTTTTGGAAACCCAGGCCCGTGGCCCACATCATATCATGGCACGTTTCTCTGAGTCCGGGCTCTCAGAAGACATCCACGTGGACCAAAGCCTTGTCGACACAGTTTTGCTCAGAGGATGCATGGTACAAGATTTGGGGAGGAAGCTAGAAGAGCTGTAGGTGATCTGGGGGAAAAAGATGTCATCATTTGGACCCCAGTTTTATCTTTAAGGACTGAGGACCTTGGAAAACATAATTTTGTTGCAAGAAAGATTGTGAAATGTAAACACCTGTCATGCTGATCCAAGAACCTGAGCACATTTTCCTGCAAGAAACTGATGCATATAGACAGTTTTGGGTCTTCCAAAGAAGACTCGATCCTAATTGAATAAATCAAAATCTGTAGGTTTCTTGGTCGTGGCCAGGAAACCTCTGGGCAATTTTTTTGATTCCAGATCACTTCTGCATCTCCTTGTTCCCAGGGCTTGGTTCTGGGTATACTCATCTTTGAAGTGTCACCTGAATGCACCGTGGACTTTTCTCCATCATGCATTTAATGATGATGTAGCTGATGTTAAAATAAATATCATCATTTATTCCAGCAGAAAAGATCATACTCCTCATGTAAAACCCAACTCTGACATTAACTTTTGTTAAGATTACCAGCACCCACAGTGACCCAGGAAATTAAAACACACGTAAATGGCTTTTGGAATGTCACGTGCACCACTGTACAGTTATCACTGCTTACCTGATACGTTTATGTATCTTTCACTAGGGTGTGAGCTCTTTAAGGACAGGGGTTATGTCTTACAGTAGCTGGTATGTGGTAGTTGCCCAATAATTGGAATGAATGAATGAATGATGGAATTTAATAGGGCTTCCTTCTAAATTTCCCAGTAAAATTTTTCAAAGGATGTTCACAGCTTAGGTTGTGTGTAGCATTTTCACCTTAGAAGACATTTTAGAGATCATCTTTGGCTTTAGGACGCCTAAAACCAGGACAGTTGCATACTGTGCCCCGAGCTACATAGCTATAGCATCAGAGGTGGGAATAGACTCGAGGTCTCTGTGTGACAACCATTTATGAAAAATAAGTGCACTAAATTCTATTTTGTTCTACCAGGTTGAGCAGATGTGTGGAAGTTTAGACTTTTTCTAATACAGTGAGGTGTTAAGAGACATAACGTTTAGATCGACGTCTAGCATTTCTCTCTTTTTTCACCGGGCAGGTCAATACCAGCTGTCCCCCACAGTGAACATGCCCCAGGACGATACCGTCATCATAGAAGATGACAGGTTGCCGGTGCTTCCTCCACACCTCTCTGACCAGTCCTCTTCCAGCTCCCACGACGATGTGGGATTTGTGACGACAGACGCTGGCACGTGGGCCAAGGCTGCAATCACTGATTCAGCCGACTGGTAAGCTCGGAGTCCCAGGTTGGAAAACAGGAGTTAATCACGGTCACATTTTTATTTTATGTTTAAGTGGCTTATCACTGAGCACAGTTAATCAATTTTTTTAATAGAAATGTTCTATTTTCGTGGTTTTTATATACTTAGTTATCACTTTTTAAATAAAAGATTGCACCCTAACCCTGTAAACATGCTCAATAGTTTTAACCTTCAAGGTCTATAGTTTTAGTAATTTAACCAAAACGAGGACGACGACAAAACTCCCACCAACCAAAAACCCTACTCGTTTGTTTTTAAGTTTCCCTATTTAGGATTTAGTTTAGATCTGCGTTACTTTGATGACTTGTTTTTCTATTGAACATAAAAAATTCTGGGCACGTCTCTAAGTTGATTGTAACAGATGACTGACAACACTAATACTTGATGTGTCCCCAGAGTGGGAGGAGGCCTGTTTTAAAGTTTTCTTTTTAGTGTGCGATAACTATACTGTTTAAAATGCTTTGGAATTACTTGTAACATGAAGTGACTTTTGGGGCGGTCTTCTATTTTTTTTCCTGTGTCTTTCAAAATAGAAGAAAGCGTCTGGTATGATTAAGCCAATGTGTGGCTCATGAGTGCGGATGTGTCTTAGTCTGCATGCCCGGTAATTATATACATCAGTAAGCAAAGGGAAGGCTCCTCTTGGGGACGACCTGGTGAGATTGTAGTGATAATTAACACAAACCATGTGAAGTATTGCACCAGACTCTTCTCACTGCCCTTTCTCTGGGGTCTTTTATGAATACATCAGCAAAATTATATCTAACTGTTATGGCGTTCCTTTGCTACTTAACTGTTTTCTGCTTCCTACTCTTACTCTGACCGTATCAACATTCAATATTAGATAAGAGGTATCGAGGGGGCTGGCATTTCTGCATTAGCATTTTAGTGGTGATCTTAACAAAAGCCTTATATACCACTCCTCCATTCTCTCTCCCCGTCCTTATCACGAACAAAAATACAGTTCATTTATCTGTTAGATCTGCAGATGTTCTCTTGGAATAATCTCACCTGTTATTTGGGCCCTTGAAAAGCTCATCTCTAGCTTTTCATTCCTTTCTTTTTTAATTCTCTTTTTGAAAACATAGGATTTAGAAACACCTATACTCAAGCTCGCATGATAATAGCCTATCCTTGAATGAGTTTTTTTGGTTAAACGTAAAGAGGGAGACTACGATATAAAGTAAAAACCCATTTGAAATCTGCAGATGCTGTTAACGTTGCTGTGGTTTCCAGCTCTTTCGGAAAGTGAAAGAGCGACAGCAGAGAAAGTAAGGATTAGATCCGTGCCGTGTTCATTTTAGGGACAAAAGCCCTTGAATCACCGTGGTGAGGAATTGTGGAGGTGGTCCGAGGAGCAGATCTGTTCGGGGCCTTATAAAGCACCGTATTGGTGAAAATAAATAAAATAACTGGCAGGGATAGAGTGTGTGGCATTAATTTCCCTAAGGGGGATTTGCGAAAACGGTGAGGACTTGTATGATTTTGCTGTGGGGAGCGTGGGGCAGGGAAAAGAATATGAATGAAGGGTTATCCAAACAAGAGTGGCAGCTGTTCTGAATCACAGCAGAAAATGTAAGCTTTTCCAACCTGACAATATCTCCCTAATCCTTGATGAAAATGTTATGAAAACAAAAGGGCAATAAGACAGGATTAATAACTGGAATTTTAATAACATTAGGGGTCAGGATATGGTTACATTCTTTAAAGAATCAGCTGTCGGTCCTGCGGTCCCACTTGCTAAATATTCCTAGTGTATTGTTTATCGTGTCTGAAATTAGTTTAATGGGAATATTGATAGGGAAAAACTCATTATGTCATGGTTTAAGGATATTTAGTTATTTTAAGACTCTTATTAACTCGCAAACTCATTTGACGTTTTAAATTGTGTACATTCGGTCGTGGAAAGCTAAGTATGTCAAATGGCTAAACTTCTTATTTGTCAACTAACAATATACTTTTTTCAATCCATTAATTGGTTGAGGGAACATTAACAACGTGCTTAAGAGGAAAAGAGGTACAACAGCAAATTATGATCTTAATGGCAACATAATTTCAGAAGATTTTGAAAAATATGCCAATGGTTTTCAAGAGAACATGGGCAGCAACAGTTGGTATTTCTTTGAAAAATATTTTACTAATAATTTCTATTAAAAATGTATGTCAGATTCATTCTGTCTACAAGTCTGATGCATTATTGGAGTTCAGGTTTTATAGTATTCCATGGGATATAAAAAAAAAATAGTTGATAAGCATGTGCAGAGTGAAGAGATCCATTTTCAGTATATAAAAAAATTACTCTAATTGGGAATATACTAGAGTTTGCTGCTGTAAAATTGGGTCATAGTTCTCTTCATATGGGTTTTAATTTTTTATTTCTAGAACTGCGTTTCTTGACAGGGGTGTCTGTGCTCTGCTAATAAGCCAAAATGCCAAAGCATAGTAGTATTTGAAGAGGCATCTGAGGTTTCAAGCGAAACATCACTCTGCTGCTTTTTGGAGTGTCAAACTTATTCAAAGTTTCGGAGAAGAAATATGATATATTAAAAATGAAAAGATGTAGAGTAGAATGCAAACAAAATAACATTTATTAAGATAGAACATGGTGTTTTACAAAAATATAGAACAAAATTGTTCTTGCCTTGGCCTAAACTCCCAGTTCCTGTAGGATGTGGCTTCTCTTTTTCTGTATATGAGCTGGGACTAACATGAGGCCAGCAAGGTACCCAGGGGGCAAAACTTAAGGTCAGGGTCAACCATGAGGTGCTGAGTCTGCCTTTGCATGACCTCGAGGGTAAATGCTTCCTTCAATTCTGAGCCCTAGGCACCTACCTCGCCTCGCCCTTGGGGCCCTGCTTTGTACTTGGTGGAAAAGACTGAGGAAGAGTGTCCAATGGCTTTATGTGGTGTTTAGGGACCCTAGAGTTCCATAACCCTAATGTGTATTACTTTGATAATTTGTGATAGTCTCCTTTGTTTAGCGGATTGCAGTTTACAAAGGGTGTTTACTTTGTGAATGCTCTTGTTGCCTCTCTTGTAAGACAGGTGAGGCAAAACATTTCAGGTTACTCTACCCAACTGCAGAGCTTTTTTTGCTTGGCATCCTACGTTTCTAAAGTTCTGACGTGCATCCAAACCAGATCGCTATCCTTTTATCAATATGAATGGTAATTCTCCCAAGGCTTTACAGGGTTAGAGGAGCTTGCTTCTACGTAAGGAAGGCTGTCACAAGTTCAGTGGACGGTGGAAGTGGCCTCCTGGCATTCTTGGTATGTTTAGTTGTAACAGCTGCAGAGGGCGCTCTCCTACCTGGCCGTGTAGGCAAGGTGGCTCGACCCTGATGCAGGAGAGCTAGGATACTTACTCGATGTGGCCAGCACAGAGAAAGCCATTTATTTTCCTAGTATGAGCTGTCCTCTGAACACCTGATGGGGCTTTTGAAAGTGTTCACAGATTTTTTACAAATAGGAAGGATTCTGTGTCTTCTGCCACTTCCATTGGAAAGACGCTGCAGCATATATTGTGTTGCCAGTGACACGCCATATGCTTCCTTACCGCCTCTGCTTGAGCCACTGTGTTGGTGTCACCCAAACCAAATGTCATCTAAACTTAGCTCTGCTTTTCCTGACTCACTCGTGCACTGTTCATTCTCTCATTTGTGCATCCTCAGCATCTGTTTCATACTTCTGGTTTAGTATTTTCCATATGAGCGTGTTGGAAACAGGGATCTCTTCTTCTTTTTATTATTTTGACCTACATACCCAGCACAATGCCTTAATCAGAATAGAGTCTGATAAATGTCTGTTGAATTGATTTCTTTTCAGTTGTTTAAATTATTTCAGAGGAACTACATCCTCATGAAACTACATGTCATAAAAGTGGGTTTTTTTTTCTTTTTTTCCTTTTCTAAAACACAAGATGAAAAAACATAGAAGAGGACCAGAACTATTTCACCGTTATTTCACCATTTTTAAAGGGCTCGTAGCCCTTTTCACCATCATTTTAACGTGATTTTATTTCATTTATTTCAAAACTTACATGGAGTTGCAATTTATATGGTCACTTGTTTGCTCCTAATGTTTGCGTATAATAGATGACAGGTTTCCTGAAATATTTAATTCTTTAATATCTGAAAAATATCAGGCTCATTTTTTCTAATCACTGAGAAATAATGACGTATTGTGAAATTAGAATGAAGAAACTGCGAGAAGACATTAGGGAAACAGCAAATTCACGTGGAGAAAGTTACTCTAAATATTAAATTAATTTTATATTTTCCCATCACCTTTATACAGCCAGAGTTTTTGTAAATGGGCTCTGTTTGTGTTATTAAAATTTTTTTGAGGACTGCACATGTACACATATTCACACAGGTAGATAAAAAATTTCCACAAGTGGAGATCTCCTGTTTTTAATAAGTATTTTTATGTTTTATCTTTCTCTTCACACCAGCTCTTTGAGTCCAGACGTTGATCCAGTTCTTGCTTTTCAACGAGAAGGATTTGGACGCCAGAGTATGTCAGAAAAACGCACAAAGCAATTTTCAGATGCCAGTCAATTGGATTTCGTTAAAACACGAAAATCAAAAAGCATGGATTTAGGTAGTGAGTACAATCTCCATGAATCTTTATCTACATAAGGTTTAAATGCTTTCAGGAGAAAATTGATGGTCCCGAACACATGTCTGTTTACTTTGAGCAGTAGAGAAAATAAATGTGAAATGTGGCGATTTGGCAAAAATTAGTTTTCCTCTGAGTTTGAGATAACCGTATCCATCATACGTGGCATGTTTACATAATATGCAATATGTTAATATATATGTTTTCTTATGAGAAAGGAAACAAACACATGTGCATATCATGCTATATTCATGTATCTTTATTTTAAAAAAAATGAAATGTTTTCACACTTTGGCTATTTGACACCAATTTCATCAAAATTGTATTTGGTTGGCTGTGGGATTTTTGAACTAGAAGAACAAATTTTGGAGAGAAACCATTATCTCAATCCATGTCTAGAATTTGGTGACTTCATGATATCTTCCTTTCATTGCTGTTCTTTAAGGTTTATTTAGTGGAAACTCTTATGTTTCGATAATGAAGGCATTTAATTGAAGTAATAATTTGAGAGACTATTTATTATAGAGACTATTTGAGAGCAAATGAGAGGAGGAACATAATCATAGTTGTTCAATCAAACACCAATCAGGTAGTATCTCTTTAAATTCAAATCCATCCAAAAGAAAAACAAATAATTAATTATATCTGTAAACCGAATGACTTAAAACCTTTGTTAATCAACTGTAACTTATGCTGTTCTTCGGTGGCTGTTTGTAGTTCAAGACTAAAAGCATTAATTTATCATATGCATAAAAGAAAAATCTAGCGATGCATTGACTTGGCTAATGATGATATGCTAACATACAAATAACACACATGTCTGTGAAATGAAATGACTGGCGTATTGCATGGAGACACTGCTTTTTTCCCTCCCTCCCCTTTTTTTTTTGATTACGAATGTTTGCTTGTTATTTCATATTATTTGCATGAAATGTTACCTAGGAATTGTCACCTAACTGCAAAGATCTGGGAATGGTTGAAGCATGCTGGATTCTGGGAACTAACTGGGCTAACCATTATACATTTACCTTTTAACAGTAGCTGACGAGACTAAACTCAATACAGTGGATGACCAGAAAGCAGGTAAGAATGGACAGTCAGATCGTTGCCATAGAAACCATGGCCCAAGGAGCTGACCACAATTATAGAGCTGCCAATCATATTGCATGTAAACATAAATATTCCAAATTTACCCAGATGTTTTCATTGTGGGAAATCCAATTGTACTAGAAAAGAAAAAATTTCTCTTAGAAGAAATTTATCAGTGGTGTACATCCTAAATGGAACTATAATTTAGTGCCTTGAAAATTCTGAAAACAACCTAGATTTTCTTAATTCTATTTGTGTAGGAATGTTTTGTCACAATTAAAAAAAAATCAAAAATCCCCAAAATATTGCCTCTTACGGTAGCCTCCTGTGTTTTTAAGTCATCTATGTGATGTCTAGGTTAACATCCAAAATAGGATTCTCAACATCATGATTTTGATTTAAAAAATGAGTACCAATATAAATATTTTTCACTAAATTACAGTATTCAGTACTGCTATCTTTAATCACTCAGAAAACCTTGGTTTTTTTTCAGATGCTGGAGTTAGTTGATACTTAATCTGACATTGGAATAGACTCTATAATGCATATGGCCTCATATCTTTGTGAACTTGTTCTAAATTCAGTGCTTCTAAAATACTGCTAAATCACTCCATAGAAACAGTGGATTATATTGAACTGGATTTTGCATTATAGTAGATTTTGCTTTTTATGTTATTGTATGAAAATAATCAGAGGAAAGTCTTTAAGTATAAAGTAATGGGCTTTGTACAATTGAGCATTTATGATTTATTATTGCATGTTTGGAATAGTGTTTTAATTATTCCAGATCCAGTATGATGTAGTTACACCACTTAGCACTAATTAGCTTCAATTCACCTCTTTAACCTGCGGTAGTAATTAGTTTTAGCCTGCTTGAAAAATGTGTATCCCACATACATATGTAAAGATTATTGCGGACATGGCTGGAATTATCATAGTCTGTAGAGTATAAGATTGATTGTAAAAATTACATCTAATAAATCATCAGATTAACTGTATGCAAAGCAATTAACTATGGCCTCAGCCCTTACTAAGTAGTTCGTGTTCTTATCAAACATAAAATTCACTGAAATTCTGAAGCAGGGCTAAAGAAAAACATTATTTGTTAGTTCACATATGTAAAGCAGTAATTAGTTTTTGGAGTTAGTAGTACTTAGTTCTTTTAAAGAACTAACCCCTGTCCAGGTTAATGTTCACAAGAACCAAATTGAACTGTTTGGGTTAAAGGACATGATTTTATGTGCTATGCCAATTAGGTAATATAAGCAAAATATTTAATTTTAACCAGCTTATAACTACTACAAGTTAAAGGACAATTTATGGTGATTTAAAAAATAACAACACCATCCAAATTTTAATTCAGACCATTACATAACTTTCATGGCAAGAAGGCAAATTCTGTAACCTAATCAAACCATGTGTGTTTATGTTTTAAAACGTTAGATTTTAGAGAAAAAGACCATTTTATTTTTTTGCTGTATGTGCAATCCCACCAAATTAAATTGGAAAATTTTGGGACAAAAATATTATTACATAGATACCAAAATACTTGTTGGGCTGTTAGTTTTAAATCTACATTGAATAAAAATCTAAACTAGATTCTCCCTGCCCTGCAATATTAGACAGTGAACAGATTTTCAGTTATTTTTCTTTCTTGACTTCATTTGAGTTTTCAAGATTATGATGACTTTACAGTTTAGTCCAAAGGTTTTTGGAAGAGTCGTAGTGGCATTTTAGCATAGAGCATCTGTCCAGGTATGAGCCTTTCGTAATAAAAATTGAATTCCATTTCCCTTTGCCCTTGCAAAAGACATTCTCCACCTTTTTTTCTTTTTTTCTTTTCTCTCGTTTGGCATGAGGGGTATTGGTAAGTAGGACTGGAAATACAGTTCTAGGGAAAATAGCATCATTATGATTTCCTCATATTTTCCCCAGATTTAGGAATCTTGTATCATATTTTGGGGTAAATATACTTTCTGAAAGAACAAGAGAGAATAGGAATAAGAAAAGTGGGTTTTTAATGGTTTCATTGTTGAAATATAAAGTATAAGCAAAGTATCCTAATGACTTAGAAGATTTATATAAAGTAAGAGCTTTAAAATATTGTTTAAAAAATTCAGATAAAAGATTTTTTTATGCAAATAAAACTAAATCTCCTGGCTATACATTATGTAAAGATTTTTTTCAATTTTCATACTAGTAAATAGTAGGTTTATAATGCTAGAGACCTCAGTAACTTCACTGGGGAATTTTAATATATCAGTTAAAACTTTGTTAAAGTTTCTCTGTCAGATACCATACTTAAATGGATGATATCCATCTTATAGATCAAGAATCATCAAGCTCTTTCTGTAAAGGACCAGACAGTAAATATTTAAGCCTTTGCAGACTTACAAAGTGTCTGTTGCCACTATTTAATTCTGTTCTGCAGAATGGAAGCAGCCATAGACAATCTGTGTATAAATGGGCATGAAGGTATTTCAATAAAATCTTCCAGATTTGGCTTGTAGTTTTTGGATATAGATTCATATGTTATAGATACAGACTTTTTATATAACTTTTTATTGTCAAAATTTTCCACCATACATAGATATAGAGAGAGTAGTTCATTGACCTCCTATGAACCCAATACTCACTGTCAACAGTTACCAACATTTTGCCCAAATATTATTTCACAGTGTTATGAATTTATGGAAAAGACTAGATAGCTAAGCTCTGAATTACACTTATAATTTTTTTTTCTTCTTAGAGACAGGATCTCACCTTGTCACCCAGCTGGAATGCAGCGGCACTATCATAGTTTGTTGTAACCTTAAAATCCTGACCTCAGAGCAATTCTCTCACCTCAGTCTCCTGAGTAGCTGGGGCTACAGGCATGCACCACTGTGCCCAGCTAATTTTTTTTTTTTAATTTATTTTTTGTAGAGACGGGGTCTCACTATGTTGCCCAGGCTGATCTCAGACTCCTGGCCTCAAGCGATCTTCCTGCCTAAGCTTCACTTACAAGATTTTTATCGCTCCTTGACTTATACTTTCACCATTGTTTTTCTTTCTAAATTTGCCTGTGTTTATGTTGGGGAACACTCAATTTTGATAAATACTCATGCCATTTCTGAAATTCATTATTAAAATTTTCATTGCTCTGAATACAGGATGTGAAATCTCAGCCAACTTTGAATATAGAAAAGCTGAGCATATATATAAATGGTGTTTTTGTGATAATCCTTTCTAGAAGCATGAAATCTTTATTGAAGATATATACACATACACATATAGAAACATGTATATATACACACATATCCTTGATGAACCCGGAAAAGCACCAAATATTTGCCTCATACGTGTCTATAGAACCCAATACAGCTGGTAAATTATGAAAATTGATGAGTGTAATTTATTCAGAAAGAGATCTTTCCAATGCTAATTCTAGGAAGTATAAAAGTAAATATCCCTGCCCAAGAATGATCTTTCCCTGTTCTTTTTGATTTCCTGATTTCTTTCTGTTTAGTTCTTTGGAATAAAATTCATTTTTCTTCCTGTGACATGACTTTTATGAGTAATTTAGAAAATGGACTTGTCAAAAATTATAGTGCTACCAAGAGAAAAAGTAAGATTGATCTCTTGGAAAGAAATATTTCATGTGAACTTTTGTCATAAAATAAATAATGAAATGTATACAAACCTGCATTGAGAAAGCTAAATATGTCATCCTTTTCTCCCAAGCACACCAGTTTATGGAATATTATTTCATTAGAATCATATGTCTGCCTTTCTGCCCATACTATGTTTTAACATATCTGTTCTTACTTAAAACTGCTGCTCCATTGTGAACATTTAGATTAAAAATGTAACGTAAATGAATCTCAAAAAGAGAATTCTCATTCTTTCTCTCTCAAAGTAATTTCCGTTCTGTATTGTACTGTGAGCTATGGAGAGCCTGTGTCACAACTATTTGTCTTATAGGTAATAACACGACAAGGCTACTCATTAATTATTGATCAACAGATGGGCTGATGACCCCATGCAGAGATAAACTATTGAGTTTCTCCTGCCTGCCCATTTTTTTCGGCTGTCTTGTTAACAGTATACATGAAGAACCAGTTCTGTAACCCGGATCGCCCAGGTGGCGGTGCAGAGATGGTGTTTCAGTCATCTAGAGGCTAAATTAGTCTACCTTTGAGTGCCAGGTCGAGCGGTGATGGATGAGGCTGTCTTACTTGGTTAAAGAAATCAGTTTTGATGGCTTCTGAAGCTTGGTACTATCAGTATTATCTCAGTCCTTTCTGCCCTAGATCCTTAGGACACAGAGCCAAAATTTTAATTCCCTGCATTCTCCTTGCCATCCTCCTGAAATTTCCTTGGTAATTGCTAAGTAGTCTTTCTTTTTTCCGTAACCTGTTTTTCGAACAGGTGTTATTCCCAGTCCTGGAGAAAGCGGTATGCATACGTATCCAGATCTTTAGTCTGGCCTTTACCTCCCTCTGAGAAAGAGCCCTCGTGTAATTTGCTTCTATTCAAATCTTGTATCACTCTTGTCGCAGAACATCTATATTCCCCAGGGTTAGGTTTCTACCTGCTGCCAGGTTGCCCTAATTGTATTGGTGACATCTCGTCCCCTGCGCTCTTTCTGCTTATAAAGGTTTTGAATCTGCAGTGTAATGAGGAAGAGTCTTGATGGAGTTCGTTGATGTGAATGCCTAACTTCTGTTGTAAATGATTTTAAAATCGCCGAAAAATGGTTTCAATTAAGTTAAAAAGCTTTACCCTGGGTTGCTTCCCTTAGCCTTCCCAGCATCTCTGCTTTTCAAACGAGCTTCTGGGTTATTCTGGGTCTTTTAGATGACTTCGATTACTCGGAGCAAAATGGCTTTACAGCCATTTCATCTGTTGAGATAAAAATAAAAACTAGTAACTTAGAGTTTTTCCTAATGAAAACAGAGAAAATCTAATATCAATTTGGGAAAAATAGAAATTAGCAACTATTGCTTTATTTAGCCTTTGTATCTTTTCCATTCACATTCCAGAACTCCATTGAGCAAATAAGTTTTGCATATGGCCCTACGGTTTTCCACAATGCGTAGATATTCAGGTATGTAATTTTTACTAATTCACACTAACATTTTGTTTTTGTAAACCTCCAAGGTTCCCCCAGTAGAGATGTGGGACCTTCCCTGGGTCTGAAGAAGTCAAGTTCATTAGAGAGTCTGCAGACAGCTGTTGCCGAGGTGACTCTGAATGGGGATATTCCTTTCCACCGCCCACGGCCAAGGATCATCAGAGGGAGGGGATGCAACGAGAGCTTCAGAGCTGCCATTGACAAGTCTTACGACAAACCTGCAGTAGATGACGACGACGAAGGCATGGAGACCTGTAAGTTTATGATGGCTGAAAGAACAGCAATTGCAAATAGTGCTGTAGAGCAGCGGTTGTTAAAGTGTGTTCCAGGGAACCCTGGGGCAGGGAGTCCTAAAACTCTTCAGGGAGCTGTGTCAGGCCTAAACTGTTTCCATGATAATAAGATATTATTTGCCTTTTTACTAGTATTCTCTTACAAGTGTACAGTGGGGTTTTGTGGAGGCCACGTGGCATGTGATACTGCTTATATTAGAGTGAATGCACTAGCAGATGTGAGAATCTTTTCAGCCATTAGTAAGTAAAGTGAAAAATTTGAAAAAAACGTGAAACAGTGCATATTGCTTTAGAAAATATAGTTTTTGTAAAAATGTAATTTTCTATAAGGGAAAATTGATTTGTTGTTACGAAGTTATTAGTATCTCTAGTCTTTCTGTGTTCAGTGTGTATTGACATAATTTGTATTCAAGAAAGTTACTTGGAGTGCTTAATAATTTTTAGGGGTATAAAGTTATTCTGAGGTCAAAATGTTTAAAAACCACTCCTCTGTAGTGTTTATAATAGGCTGTCTCCAGTGAATATATGTAATAATCTATGATCTTAAAAACACATTTTTTTTTACTTTTAGGAATTACCCTTGCTTTCCTTGAACTGAACTAGCAAGCTATGTTTGTGTACTTGTGTGTGTGTTTTGAAATTGCAAAATATTTTAAACCAAGATTATCGAAAGTCAAAGGTTAATATGAATGAGCAATATCTTTTCCCTGGTATACTGAGGGGAAAAAAGTAACATTTACAAATATGCACAAGTGTGTGCTTTCACTGGAGTTACGGTAAAACATTTATTGTATACAAATAAACATTCCATTTAAAAATAATGGAAAGCTCTACAAATGTATTTACTTAGAAGAGAAAGGGTTTGGGAATCCTAATAGTGAAAATTATTGATTATCTTCTATTGTTCATATCTGCTGATGTACATTTTAGTTTTGTTAACCTCAAATGTGACTCTGCCCATTTCACTGTTGTTAGAAAAGTTGGAGGCCCCGCAGCGTGAGGTTAAAGCAGAGACCAGAGATGATTTATGTGGATTGTAAATCACTTGCAATGGAACATTTGGGTGGACCACTTCTATCACATATACTTAAAGAAGAGGGAAAGAAGCGTTTTCAATTAAAAAAAAATCACATTCAAAGCAAAATACATAATTTTTGCCTATAACCTATAATGCGTTTGGGAAGATGAGTGTTTCTGCCGTAGTGCAATATGCAAAGCAAAACGTAGGGAGAGGGTTGCTGCTCTTCTCCCCACCTCCGCCTAATTCTCCGTCTAAATCGGGACAGTTTTTCCACTGTGATCAGCCAGTGATTTCAAATATATGCAGCCTCTTCTTGCCAAACGAAGAACATATTTCCTATTTTTGCTGCCAACCTTGGTCTCCAAGATCCTGAGTCATGTGAGCTTTCCACCCTGTTGAGTTTTCTCCCGCAGTAGTGATGGTTCCTTGCCATCCCAATCACTATTACTTGACACAGGTCTTTCTTCTCTCTGTCTGCGGTGTATATTTAATAAATATGTAATATATAATAATATATATAATGCTTTAGCCCCTTGATATATATTTTTTAAGCCTCTACATTTTATGATGCTTCTGAATTTTTTTCTTGTTCTGGTTAAAATGTTAAGTTCCCTTATGAAATGCAGTTTTCTCTCATAATATGTCACTCATTTCATGGGCAACAGGAGATGGAATACATACGACTACAAAGTATGTTTTTTAATTCCATAGAGACAGACTCCAGAGTGTCCCACTGATACGGACATCTGGTTTTGTCTCTATATAAAGTTAATTTCCTTTTTTAGTGAGAAATAACAGATTTTTAATGGGAAATAACAGTATGTTAAAATTTATTGGCCACGCATGCTGGCTCACGCCTGTAATCTCAACCCTTTGGGAGGCCGAGGCGGGAGGATCGCTTGAGACCAGGAGTTCAAGACCATCTTGGGCAGCATAGTGAGACCCCATCTCTAGTAAAAAAATGAAAAAAAATTAGGCGGCATGGTGCGCACCTGTAGTCCCAACTACTCAGGAGGCTGAGGCGGGAGGATGGCTTGAGTCCAGGAGTTTGAGGCTGCAGTGAGCTCTGATTACACCACTGCACTCCAGCCTGGGGACAGAGTGAGACCCTGTCTCTTAAAAAAAAAAAAATTATTTGTTCAGCTCTAGTCAAGAGAAAAAGCAGGTGCATAGACAAATTATAATTTGTGATCCAAAGGTAAAGTTGTAGGTAGAAGGTGGGAAATACACTGGCTCTAAAACACGCTGTACCTACAACTACCAAATGCCTTCGTTTTCAGAAGTCCTGCTTTCATTATTTTTTTGCAGACCAGTCTGCTGAACTTTCCATATGGCCAATGAAAGGCAACTATTACAAATTTCTTTTCTTTTTTTTTTTTTAGTTTGGATTGTTAAAATTGCACCAACAGGGTGGAATGAGCACGGAAGTGGGATTCAGGTGACCTAGTCCACATTCTTCTAAGCAGTTTGGGATTTTGGTCAATCACTTACACCGCTTGAGATTGAATTTCATCATTTGTGAAACGGAAGATTTGGACAGTGATAGACCGTTGATCTTCAGATTGTGTGTTGAGACTGCTGGTCAGGAGAAGGGACCTCAGTGGAACTGGAGTGTGGGGAAGGCTACCAGTGTCACCCCTCACCCTGCTTAACAGTTGTTTTTTTAATCACTTTTGTACATTTGAGATTCTTTGTGAATTTTAGTCTTTGGAAGGTTGGCTTGCAGTTTTTAGGAAAAAGTTGTAAAAGTTCAGGCTTATGTGGTTTAGATCAGGGGTCCTCAACCTATGGTGAATTGTAGGATTATTTCATTATATATTACAATGTAATAATAATAGAAATAAAGTACACAATAAATGTAATGCGCTTGAATCATCCCGAAACCATGCCCACCCCACTCCACCCCCTCGGTTTGTGGAAAAATTGTCTTCCGTGTAAACGGTCCCTGGTGCCAAATAGGTTGGGCACCACTGGTTTAGATGGTTTCTGAGATCCCTTCTAGTTTTTTTTTTTTTTTTTTTTTTGAGACAGAGTCTGGCTTTGTTGCCTGGGCTAGAGTGCCGTGGCGTCAGCCCAGCTCACAGCAACCTCCAGCTCCTGGGCTCCAGCGATCCTCCTGCCTCAGCCTCCCGAGTAGCTGCGACTACAGGCATGTGCCACCATGCCCGGCTAATTTTACCTGTATATTTTTAGTTGTCCAGCTAATTTCTGTCTGTTTTTTCAGTAGAGACAGGGTCTCGCTCTTGCTCAGGCTGGTCTCGAACTCCTGAGCTCAAACAATCCGCCCGCCTCGGCCTCCCA